>CM029553.1:16581412-16763912 GCA_017141385.1 Sogatella furcifera
TTTTAATTCGAAAATTATCGATTTCAACTTGAAAATTATCGATTTCAACTTGAAAATTATCGATTTCAACTTGAAAATTATCGATATGAAGTGGGAAATAAATTATCGATTTTTTTAAAACTATGTGTCCCCTAACCGGTTTGTACAAAATGCTTTTATTAATTTAACTGTGTGATTAATAAGATATTGATAATAAATTTCCAACTTTTGAATTTAAGTTCTGCTTTAGTAACTAACTTCACATTCAGCTAGGTATATACTGAAATCCTGCTAATTCAATTCATGCTTGAAAATAAAAATGTTTAGATTGAAGAAAGTTTGATAATTTCAAAAATTTAATCAACTAGGAGTATTAGATGTTTGATTTTCCCTTGTTTTCTTCAAGTTATAGTCTGGTCAAGCAAAGAAGGCCCTCTAGCAAGATGAGGAAATGACTCCAGCTCGGTCAATATTCGTTGAAAAATTGTAAATTTGTTCTCAAATTGTAGAAAACATTCTGTTCTACAATTTGAGACCATATTTGTAATTGTTGAACCAATAATGACCGAGCTGGAGTAATTTTCCCATCTTGCCAGAATGTCTTGTTTGCTTGGACAGACTGTTTCAAAATTTCTCGAAATATCGAGGTATTTGGAAAGTCGACCTTTTACGAAAAATCGAATTCAGTTTCTGCTGGGTTGTCTGATAATATTATCAGTTTTCAAATGCATCACATCACATAATTCTCACGTTATTATTCATTTTTTAAAGCATCACAAGACAAGTATACACAATATGATGATAATTAGTAAACTTATTATATTCTGATTATTATAGCGAATCCACAGGAAAGACAAATCTTTTATCACCTTTCTTCTTCTTCTTCTTCTTCTTCTTCTTCTTCTTCTTCTTCCTCTTCTTCTTCTTCTTCTTCCTCTACTTCTTCTTCTACTTCTTCTTCTTCTTCTTCTTCTTCTTCTTCTTCTTTTTCCTCCTTCTTCGTCTTCTTCCGTCTTCTTTCTTCTACTTCTTTTTCTTCTTCTTCTTTTTCTTTTCTTCTTTTTCTTTTCTTTTTCCTTCCTTTTCTTCTTCTTCATCTACTTATCTTTTCTCCTTTTTTCTTCTTCTTCTTCTCCTCCTTCTTCTTTTCTTCTTCTTCTTCTTCCACTTCCTTCTCCCTCCCACTTCTTCCCCCCTATTTATTTTTTTCTTACTTCTACTCCTTACTCCTACTCCTTCTTCTTATTCTTCTTCCACTTCCTTCTTCTCTCTTCCTCCTTCTTTTTCTTTTTTCCTTCTTCTTTTATCACCCGTAAATCACCCATAAATTTCTTCAAGAGTGGGCAGTAGTAGTCGGCAAACTGCCGAACGACAAAATCAAGCCCCATAAGAACAATGTAATTTTTATCAATCTCTTGGAACAGATAGAGCCTCTATTTATGTACAGAATTTCACGTTCTTTATCTCATTGGAAAGAGAGTTCAATTCTACAGGGGTGTGACTTTTTTTACGATTTTAAGTTTAGTTCAATACTTTTTGAGTTAATTAATTGAATTCTGTTCATAAATAGAGGCTCTATCTGTTGCAAGAGATTGATAAAAATTACATTGTTCTTATGGGGCTTGATTTTGTCGTTCGGAAGTTTGCCGTCCACTACCATCCACCCTTAAGTATTGTTGGTTACTGATGACTCACGTGATAAAAATAAAAATTTTATCTTCAATAATAGATTTAATTGTTCCTAATTACTTGTTTAATATTTTTTATCGAATTGGAAAAAATAATTTGATTCAGTTTTTTTTTAATAATGATATTCTTGATGCCTGGTTCATGATGATTATCGGAATGATCAATAAAATTTTGAATTAAATCACTAATGCTAACTAATATAATTTTACTGTGTTGAACAGTATTTTAGATAGAAATTCCTATACCATGAATTTAATACCAATACAGTCTGTCCAAGCAGAGAAGACATTCTGGCAAGAGGGAAAATGAATCCAGCCCGGTCAACATTCACTCAAAAATTGAAAAAATGTTCTCAAATTGTAGGAAACATTCTGATCTGAAATTTGAGACAAAACTCATGCTTTTTGAATCAATTTTGACCGAGCTGGAGTACCCCATCTTTCAAGAATGTCTTCTTTGCTTGGGCAGACTGTAGTTGAGCTAATATTATTGAAGTTTGTATTATTTTGAAGGAAGGGTATCATAATTGAAAGATTCACTTAACGGTTTTCTATTTTCATTTTATTAAGTTCTATGAGAGTACCTCTAAATATAATTATATAACCGTAATAAGGCAATACACCAATTTCAGGATAATATTACCCATTGAGTGGGAAAAGGCTGAGAAGAAGAAGAAGAAGATTGATAATATTCTCGTCATAAACCATAAAACTCTAATTATTATTGAATAATATTTTATTCAAATAAATTTCCAAACTTGATTTCTACATTATTAAAACTGATGAACATTTTGGATAAATTTTCGTTTTGAAATTACGCATCTTAAGTTCATATGTACAAACCATTCTTAAAAACCAATTAGTTTACACATCGTGACAATTTTATGAAAACTTGGAATTAAAATTAAATTTAATTAGGGATACAAACAAATAACACCACAAAAATTGTTGAATTGTTCCTATAAATGTTTGAATGTTTACAATATTATTGACAAAATATTATAGAGAACCATTAGTGACAAAATTCCACAATACAACCAGCTATTATCTTCTGAATGCAAGTATTTAGTAAATTGGCTAGAAACTTATGATAATTAAAATTGAAGCTATGCTGTAAACCATGCCTACTAAAGTCTGTACAAGCAGAGAAGGCATTCTGGCAAGATGGGAAAATGACTGCAGCTCGGTCAATATTGGTTCAACAATTATAAGTTGGGTCTCAAATTGTAGAACAGAATGTTTTCTACAATTTGAGAAGACCAAACTTATAATTTCTGAACTGAGCTGGAGTAATTTTCCCATCTTGCCAGAATGTCTTCTTTGCTTGAACAGAGTATACTTATATACATTTAACATAGTACAAACATCAAGATATTTGATTGTTAACAATGGATGGAATTTTATAACATATGTCATGTCCAAGTGTTAAATTTCTTCATTTATTTTCCTTAACATTAATAAATTCATTACATGTCAATATGCAATATGCTTGATTTGTTTATTTATTCATTATTACAGAGATCATATTATCAAGATTTAATTGAAAAATAAATAAAAATCAAACACCCTTTTTTTATAATTTTAAAGTTTTCAAAAAAAGGGTGTTTGATTTTTATTTATTTTTCAATTATTTTAAACAGCCCTAAGTTTTAAAGTTCTTTATCAAGATTTAATATAATATTCTCTGTATGTTAGAATGCAATAAGCTTAATTTGTTCATTACTTTATTCATCATATGTTCTTTCTCAAGAATGTATTAGAATGATGGAAGAAACTTTTTTGACAATTGAAAAAGTGACTTTTCCTGTAGTAAATTTGTGAACACTTTCGGTTTTTCAACTTGTTTAGGAGCTTTTTAAAACAGGAAATAACATTGATATGAAAAGACAACACTTTTTGAAATGCACTGAAAAAAGTACATCAAAGAAAGTTGGAAACTTGAAAATATTTCACTAATTTGAGAAAATTAAGAATCCAATCTCACCACGATTTCAACATGAATACATGTGATAAACACATTTTTCTAAAAATTATCATTGATGATATCGGAGTATTTCAAAATTTGCTGATCACCTGATTCACCAATACACACTCGTAAATAAACACATCCAAATTGTCTCACTTCAAATTTTATTTATTCAATTAAAAAACTAATTAACACCAAATCCAATGAAAATGTTGCTCAAATTGTAGTGTCGGATGGTACCAATCAACTAGTGAAAACCAGAACTCTCTATGTGGCCTATGAGCCGAGATATAATCGAAAATATAATATTATTGCGTGTTGGAGATTTTTCCCTAGACAGAGTAACTAGATAAAAAGTGTATAAAAATTGACATAAATACTAGACGAGATTAGCATGGTATATTTTTCATTGAACTCCAGTTTTCAAAAATGATAAAATTAAGCATATTGCATACTAACGTGTAATATGTATAGTCTGTCCAAGCAAAGAAGACCCTCTGGTAAGATGGGAAAATGACTACAGCTTGGTCAATATTCGTTCAAGAATTATGAATTTGATCTCAAATTGTAGGAAACATTCCGATCTACATTTTGAGATCAAATTGATAATTTTTGAACCAATATTAACAGAGCTGAAGTCATTTTCCCATCTTGCCGGAGGGTCTTCTTTGCTTGGACAGTCTATACTACAAAATTTTTATGAAACAGTTCTTAGTAAATTTTCAAATGCCGAAATGTTCTAAGTATAATAGAATCTGAATAATTTGAAAGTTGTTACAAAGTTGAAAATTTACTTTGTAATATTTTTTTTGAAATGCCTTCTTAAGAGTGGATTAATCCCATGTATGCTTGTAATAAACAATCAATGTCTTTGATCATCTTACTAATATTCTTATGGCTTTTAATAGTGGGATACCGTTACGGGTAGTTCCACCTCGCCAATGTGCACTTGGCCAAGTACCAACTTACTAACCAACGAAAAACTATCTAAACATTCAGTACAAAACTTTTATGCTTCAGCATATCGTTTGAAATAAAGCAATAAATCAATTTTGTTATCGAATATTTGGAAATACTGTGTTGATTTTTGGAATTACCTTAGGGTTATATATATAATACACCATTCTATTAAAGAATAATGCCTTAGCCTTAGTCTGTCCAAGCAAAGAAGACATTCTGGCAAGATGGGGAAATGACTCAAGCTCGGTCAATATTGGTTCAAAATCTGGTCGCAAATTGTAGAAAACATTCTGATCTACAATTTGAGACAAAATTTGAACCAATATTGACCGAGCTGGAGTCATTTTCCCATCTTGCCAGAATTTCTTCTTTGATTGGAAAGGCTTTAACTATACCAACGTGGAATGCTTAGATATATATAATGCTTGTCAGATATATATAGTGATAGTATTTTGCTAGAATTCATTGGAAATATTTTAATGACATGAAATTTTGCCTTCTAAATCATTTGCTGTGGGTATTTTATCAAATCTTAGAAAAGGGTTTAAATCTGAAACTGTAAAAAAATATCAATTTTTGTGGAAAACATTTAAAATGAAATGAAAATTTTCTTTATTAGGCGGAGTTAGGACTAGGAAGTCCTTTCTACCAATCATTACTCAAATTAATTATTTTAGGTAAGTGAAGACAAAGGTTGTCAGATCCACAGAGTTTATTTTATTTAAAATTTGTGGATCTGACAAACTTTGTTTTCAATTACCTAAATTATGGACAAATTTCACAACATCTCTGAAGAGTGTAAATTTTATTTGAAAATTAGCGTATCTACTGAAAATTGTTGGTAGGCTATATTTTCTAGAAATGGAATAAATTTTCTAGAAATGGAATAAATTTTCAATATTGGGTTTGTGCGCTATTCAAATGGAATAATAGTTTCAAAATTTTATCAAAGTGTTTTAAACAAAGTGTTGATTGTATACCTGACACCAAAAAGTTGGGCGGTCTCGTCTGCTCCTTGTGCGCTCCTACAGCTGATGTTGTCAGTTAGGGTTGTCATTTAGCTATGCCTAGATGATGATGATGATGATTTGTCCTTTACATCAGCTGTTAGTAGGTTACATCAGCTAGGAAACTATCATGTTAAAGGTATATTTCGTCCAAGCAAAGAAGACCCACTGGCAAGATGAGAAAATGACTCCATCTCGGTCAATATTGGTTCAAAAATTGTTGATTTGGTCTCAATCGTGGGAAACATTGTGATCTACAATTTGAGACCAAATAAATATTTTTTGAACCAATATTGGCCGAGCTGGAGTCATCATCTCATCTTGCCAGAGGGTCTTCTTTTCTTGGACAGACTTTATAACAGTTGACCGCTCAGACAAGTGCTAACCGTGGAAACTATAACTATAGTTTCATAGTAACTTACTGTAGCTACTTTCATGTCAAGCATTTCTAATCTGAATATTTGTAAAAGTTTTTGTTGAAAAATTTGTTGAAACCATGAAAGCAATAAATAGTTAAATTGATTTGCCTTGATAGTTAATTCTAAAGAGTGTACATTCAAAAGTACATATTTGTGGCTTATATTTGTATGTAGTGTCCTTACATAAAACATATAATGTAAATTTATATATTTAATAACGATGAATATTGTTTGTATTTTTTGTTGAAACTAAGAGTACAACTTACATTAATTATCTAAGAATTGATTTTTATTTTCAAAATTGTTTGAAAAAAACTGCATTTGTATTTCCGAATCTAGTATATTATCGATATTGTTGAACAAGTTCTAAGTCAGAAGTAATGTGTATCTAATGCAGTGCCCACGTAACAGGTGAAGTGCCCGTATCTGTTACTGTAAGCACTTCACTTGTTTCGTGGACACGAGCCGCCAGTGTGAACTAATAATTTGATTCATTGTGTGATCTAAATGTTTCATCAAATCATGTTTTTGTAAGCCTGCTAAGATGTTTCTCAATTTTGTTTAGTATATGCCTATCTAAATAGCCTATTGACTATCTTATAATCACTAAATGAAAATTAAACTTTAAAACTTGGGGATATTTAATAATTTTAAAGTTTTTGTTTAAAAAAGGGTATTTGATTTTCATTCAATTTATCACTAAATAAACTATAAGGCTGAGGCCGCACTGCCGGTGGGTAGAGCCTGGAGGGTGGAGGGTAGTTGGTAAATCTATAGAACATACACACCATCCACAGTAATACATCGTATGAATGGTATGTGTTCAGCCGCCATCTTGAAATTCTTAAATATGGACAACATAACCTCAAAAAACAGTATGACGTCATACCATTCATACAATGTATTACTGTGGATGGTGTGTATGTTCTATAGATTTACCAACTACCCTCCACCCTCCAGGCTCTACCCACCGGCAGTGCGGACTCAGCCTAAAAGGTAATCACCACTTACTGGGTTCGAATTTGTGTCTAATTCTATTAATTTATTATATTTCAAATCTTTGTTCTATTTCATCGCCTGGGAATTGAGCTATAGTATTTCACTGCTTTTTTATTTTAAATAATTATCAAAGTAACATTTTTGAATTATTTTTTCAATACATTACATGTTTTAACTAATTATAGTCATTTTCAATGATTTTGCATTTGGAAATGACTATAATTAGTTGAAACATGTAATTCTTTGACAAAATAAAAAGGGTACTTTGATGATTATTTAAAATAAAAAACAGTGATAAAAGTAGCCCTGAGATTAAGGAAATATTTTTTTGGTATTTTACTATGGAAACGTTTTAGGCAGTATTTAAATGCGAGTGAATTTTAGTCCTTATCATAGATTGGATGGGTATCATTAAATTGCATCTATATCATTTGAGGAGAAATTTGAAAATCCAAATTTATTTTTAAAAACTACTGTTATTTTGTGAGAAACTTCTATAAAAACTTACAGTTTTAGTGCCAAAATACATCAACCAAGCTCCAAAATTATCAAGATTTATCAAAGTTTGAAAATGCCAATTGATTTGTATTACTGTATATCGGTTGTAAATATACTCTGTTGAAAAGTTTTTAATATTTCAAAGTTTGGATTTTAATTTTCAAATTTTTCCAAAATAAACAACTGTAACTCAGTGCTTTAATTTTGGAAAAAACATTGAAAACTTATTCCAACTTAAACTATGTTTTAACCGTGATTAAACTATAATTAAACCGTGGTTAAACTATGCTTATACTGTGGTTAAACTATGTTTGAATCGTGATTAAATTATAATTAAACTGTGATTAAACTATGTTTATCCATGGTTAAACTATGTTTTAAACTATAATTAAACTATGTTTAAACCGTGGATAAACTATAATTAAACCGTGATTAAACTATAATTAAACCGTGGTTAAGCTATGTTTGAATCGTGATTGAACTATAATTAAACAGTGATTAAACTATGTTTGAACCGTGGTTAAACTATGTTTGAATCGTGGTTAAACTATAATTAAACCATGATTAAACTATGTTTTAATCGTGATTAAACTATAATAAAACCGTGATTAAACTATGTTTAAACCGTCGTTAAACTATGTTTGAATCGTGATTAGATTATGCTTAAACCGTGATTAAACTATTTTAAAACCGTGATTAAACCATGTTCATACCATGTATCAAGTGAAATTGAAGTGTAGTTCTATGCAACAGTGTAGGTAATTATGTTAATAATTAATTGAAGAAGTCTGACAAAATAAATTTTAGTCTCAGGCGTTGCTTAGTGCCTGATGCTGTATTACAAATAATTTTGTAGAAAATCTTCATAACTTTTTGAAACGGATGAAACATTCAATGTCTGAATAATATTGGTTGAGTTTTCAATGCTTTACATTAAAATTATTAGTTGAATCGGTATAGTCTTGCCGAGCAAAGAAGACCCTCTGGCAAGATGAGGAAATGACTCCAGCTTGGTCAATATTTGTTCAAAAAATATTGATTTTAGTCTCAAGTTATAGATCAAGATGTTTCCAATAAGAATAATAAAAATGTGGTCTTGATAGTAGATCAAATTGATAATTTTTAAACCTATATTGACCGAGCTTGAGTCATTTACCAATCTTGTCAGAGGGTCTTCGTTGCTCAATTTTTTTTACTGTGAACCCAAACGTTGTAGTCTGTCCAAGCAAAGAAGACCCTCTGGCAAGATGAGGAAATGACTCCAGCTTGGTCAATATTTGTTCAATAATTATTAATTTGGTCTCAAATCGTAGAAAACATTCTGATCTACAATTTGAGACCAAATCAATATTTTTTTAACAAATATTGACCAAGCTGGAGTCATTTTCCCATCTTGCCGGAGGGTCTTCTCTGTTTGGTCATGCTATACCTATGTTATCCTGCCGGAAAAACTTTCATTCGTACTGTAGATCGAAACAATAATTTCCATAAATTTTTTAGTAGCGATTATTCAATTATGACTGATGTTTGTAAATTAAATTTGTAAATAATATTAAATTAAAGTAATTGATTTACTGTTTCCATACATACATCCATAAAATTATGAATTTTAGCGATTTACCATGAGAATAGATATGAGGCTTGAGAGTGGGAAAAATCAATTCACAAAAAAATTGGATTCAAATTTGTTTTTATTGGCAAGAAATAATTTTTATAAAACTTCAAATTTTAATTAGTTCACATGATTTTAAAGTATTTCAAGCACAGTATTGTCCATGTTCCACAATTCTTATCTAAACTAGAATGCATGGGGGGATTTTGAAATAATTGCTCCTTTGTGAAACTAAGTTTCCAATTTTTGAAAAAATTCGAGTCCAATAAACTTTTAAATCATAATGATACTTGTTGAACCAAATTTAGTGCTCTATGCTTTATCGTTGAAAAATTGAGGGATTTTTCCAAAAGAATTTGTCCATATATTTATAAATGTTGATTTCTGTCTATAGTCTGTCCAAGCAAAGAAGACATTCTGGCAAGATGGGAAAATTACTCCAGCTTCACCAATATTGGTTCAAAAATTGTAAATTTGGTCTCAGAATGTTTCCTACAATTTGAGACAAAATTTATAATTGTTGAACGAATATTGACCGAGCTGGAGTAATTTTCCCATCTTGCCAGAATGTCTTCTTTGTTTGGACCGACTGTAATAAACCTAGCCTTCTACTTTCCGTCATTTTAAATTGTAGCAGACAAAAAATGGTAGTTAGTGAATGGATTTTACTACAGCTCTATCAGGACAGTTTGGAAGCGGTCTACGAATAAGTCTAGAGGATGAAATTTAGAGTGAAACTGTTTAGCTAAGGTTCCTCCCCTTGTGCTCGCCGCTTGGACAGCTAGCTGACTTTCCTGACAGAGCTGAGAATTGCTGAGTCATTCATTAACTGCCAATTTTTTAGCCTCTGCTATTAAGTAACCATACCGTCTCTGAAATTCCGTTGATGAAAAAACTGTCCTAAGTATATATTATGATTATATCATCTTGATATAGTCTGTCCAAGCAAAGAAGACCCTCTGGCAAGATGGGAGAATGACTTCAGCTCGATCAATATTGGTTCAAAAATTATCAATTTAATCTCAGATTGTAGAAAACATTCTGATCTACAATTTGAGGCCACATTTGTAATTCTTGAACAAATATTGACCCAGCTGGAGTCATTTTCCCATCTTGCCAGAGGCTCTTCTTTGCTTGGACAGACTTTAAGATGGTGTCTACTACTGTTAATGTTAGTATAGTCTGTCCAAGCAAAGAAGACCTTCTGGCAAGATGGGAAAATTACTCCAGCTGGGTCAATATTTGTTCAAAAATCATAAATTTTGTCTCAAATTGTAGGAAACATTCTGATCTACAATTTGAGACCAAATAAATATTTTTTGAACCAATATTGATGGAGCTGTAGTAATTTTCCCATCTTGCCAGAGGGTCTTCTTCGCTTGTCCGGACTATATGGTACGAGTAAGCTGAGAAGATACTCTGTTACATTGAAGTGTCTTCTTAATTTGCGCGTACTCTACGATGATCCTTGCCATTTATCCAAAACTATCACTAGACTAACCTAAGAAATGAAACTTGTGTATAGAGAAATTATTTGGATTACTTTTTATAATGAATACTACAGTAGGAAGTAGTATTTGATTGTGAATAATAATCTACGATTCGCACTAGGTAAATATTTATTTCAAGTAATAATTATAAATGATAATACTTACCCAATCTCTGTGTATAGTCGAATCGAGCAAAGGAGACATTCTGGCAAGATGGGGGAATGACTCCAGTTTGGCCAATATTTGTTCAAAAATTATAAATTTGATCTTGAATTGTTGAATGTTTTATACAATTTTAGACACATTGTTGAACCAATATTGACCGAGCTGAAGGCATCTCCCCATCTTGCCAGAGTGTCTTCTCTGCTCTACCAGACTATAGTCTGTCCAAGGAAAGAAGACCCTCTGACAGGATGAGAAAATGACTCTAGCTTGGTCAATATTTGTTCGTAAATTATAAATTTAGTCTCAAATTGTAGTTTAGGAAGTTTCCTACAATTTGAGACCAAGTTTATAATTTTTGAAGCAATGTTGACCGAGCTGAAGGCATCTCCCCATCTTGCCAGAGTGTCTTCTCTGCTCTACCAGACTATAGTCTGTCCAAGGAAAGAAGACCCTCTGACAGGATGAGAAAATGACTCTAGCTTGGTCAATATTTGTTCGTAAATTATAAATTTAGTCTCAAATTGTAGTTTAGCAAGTTTCCTACAATTTGAGACCAAGTTTATAATTTTTGAAGCAATGTTGACCGAGCTGAAGGCATCTCCACATCTTGCCAGAATGTCTTCTTAGCTTGGACAGACTATCATGATGATTACCTACCCTACTATATCTATATATTGATTTCTTCATGGTTGTATGTACTGTACTCTTATAGTTCAATAATATTTTTATCCTGTAAATTATTATTATTATTATTATTATTATCATCATTATGCTTTGATTATTATTGTAATATTATGTATTATTTTCTACAGTAGGAAATTTGTTGATAAACTTCATTATGACTATTATATATGTATTGTTACGATTCCAATTAATTTCGCAATTTTAAACTTACGATGAAAGACAGAAGCTCAATTTTATTATTGTAAATGTTAGATAATTTTAATTTAATTTAATAATTCTCCACAGCTGTAGCAGGCGCCTAAAATTAAGGCACTTGAAGAATCGTTTTCATCAATTTTCAGCTCTTTCAAGACAGTTTGAAAGCAGTCTAAAAAAGCGAATCGGTCTCTTTAAGATCGCTGATGAAGTCTAATCTAGCAGACCGCTCACCCACTGTCTTAACAGAGCTGAAAATTAATAACTTTTGTTCTCCAACCGCCGTAACTTTTTGCGCCTTTTGTATAGTCTGTCCAAGCATAGAAGATCCTCTGGCAAGATGGGAAAATTACTCTAGCTCGGTGAATATTGGTTCAAAAGTTATTGATTTGGTCTCAAATTGTCGATCAAAACGTTTCCTACAATTTGAGACTAAATTTATGATTTTTGAACCAATATTGACAGAGGTGTAGTAATTTCCTCATCTTGCCGGAGGTCTTCTTTGCTTGGACAGAGTATAGTATAGTAGAAACCAATGTGACTGTCGGTTACTGATTGTCTTTTATTAATGATAGCTCTCTCAGGACAGTCTGGAAGGAGTCCACGAGTGTTACACCTTTTAGCCGAGGTTGTTCTCAACGTGTTGAGTTCTTGAAATCGCTCGCCGACTGTCCTAATAGATTTCAGCGTCAATATTAGTCATTTTCTAACCGCCAGTTATTTTCGGGACTGCTTTACTGGAGTTATTTTCAAGGTACAGTCTTTTGTTTGTGTAAAGTTGGCAATAGTTGCCATGACTATAGTCTGTACAAGCAAAGAAGACATTTTGGTAAGTTGGGAAAATGTCGACAGCTTGGTCAATATTTGTTCAACAATTATAAATTTAGTCTCAAATTGTAGGAAACGTTTTGATCTACAATTTGAGACCAAATCAATATTTTTTGAACCAATATTGACCGAGCTAGAGTAATTTTCCCATCTTGTCAGAATGTCTTCTTTGCTTGGTACAGACTTGTATAGTGGAATTTTAGAGAAATGTTATGTTTGTGTGTCTAGTGATGATTCAAGATCTGTTAGTTTTTGGTTTTAGAATGATTAAAATGTTGAAAATTTGTACAGATTTCAAAGTAATATTGTTTTTTCGTTATAAATGATATTATTGTTTTGTTTGATTTTTAATTTTGCTGTCAAAATTGTTTCATCATTCGTTTTTGATTCCCAAGCAGTTTTTTATAACTAGAAAACATTTATTTATTTGACAGAAATACACTACTTATTGGTCAAAAGCGTAGAATTGAGTCCAAATCGCCTTTTTTCTAAATTTTGACAATAAGTCCGAATTAATGTTACATGCATCCTCCATATCAAAACCAAATTAAATATTTAAAAAATACATAAATTTGAAATTCATTATAAAACAGGATTTGCCTGATAAGGGCAATTCTATTTGAACCATGCTGTTATGATTTGAATAACATTAATTCAAATAAATCATATTTTTATTATTTAATAACATTACAATTCAAATTATTACCTTGTTGACGACATTCTATAGTCTGCCCAAGCAAAGAAGAGCCTCTGGCAAGATGAGAAAATGACTCCAACTCGGTTAATATTGGTTCAAAAAATATAAATCTAGTCTCAAGTCGTAGGAAAAATCCTGATCTACAATTTGAGACCAAATTTATAATTTTTAAACCAATTTTGTTCGAGCTGGAGTCATTTTCTCATCTAGCCAGAGGGTCTTCTTTGCTTGGACAGACTATAGGTATTTTTTTGTCTTCCATATTAATATAAATCTTTATCTTATAAATATTTAAATATATAAATATTTATCTTAATATTGATATGGCGTAATATTGACATCCATGGTATGGGTCAATAAAATTTATATTGGCTAAAAAATATTGTTTAATATGAGATATATGTTGAAAATATTTCAATAGAATTTAGAGGAGAAAAAGTGTAGTATTTTACCCAAATTGGAAATAAACTCAAAATTCAATAAATTACAATACTAAATTGAGTTAAATGAAAAGACAAGATGTTGTCAACTACCACAATGTCACCTTCACAATTACTCTAAAGATTACAATAGGAAGATATTGAAAAAAAGATTGTTTAAAACTCAAAAAATAAGAAGTTTTAAAAATTTCAATCTTTTGAAACAATATTAATAAATGGTTTGGAGGTGTGATAACATCAGAAGTTTTGAATTTAATCAATATTGAAACAATTAAATAATTTTCCGATATTAGTTCTTTTACCAACTGCTTGGGAGCCAATTTAAGTCATCAAATCTAAATTATTTTGGGTTATTTTTTTAAATGAAATATTATATATCAAAGCAAACATTTAAATACCTTGACACATTGTTCTAGAGAGGCTGAATGATTGACATGTGTAATCAATTTCGATATGATTATGATGAAGATAATTATTATAACAAAACAAGATGACATTTAAGTAAAATGCATAAATGCATTGATGGTGAAAATGTTGATAGTTGAAAGAAACAAATAATTGATAATGATATAATATAACTTTGAGAAAAAATGCATGATAATGCAAAAAAACTATGTACACATTATACATAATTACAAAAAATTAAAAAATGAAATACAAAAAATTAGAAAAAAATAAATCCTATATCAGATGAGCATTGAAAACTGTATTTTTATTGAAATACCTCTTCCTCATATTTGGCAATTTTATGGTATGATCTACGGGTGAAGATCTACATCCACTGTAAGTTTTGACTGTCAGTTCGAACTGTAAGTTTGAACTGACAGATTGGACTGACAGTTCAAAACGGCAGTCCAATCGTTTGACGATCAGCTGTAGGCTAAACGATCAATTTTTTTACTGTCAGTGGATGTGAACCCAAATGTTGTAGTCTGTCCAAGCAAAGAAGACCCTCTGGCAAGATGGGAGAATGACTCCAGCTCGTTCAATATTGGTTCAAAAATGATTGATTTGGTTTAAAATTGTAGAAAACATTCTGATCTACAATTTGAGATCAAATCGGTATTTTTTGAACCAATATTGATCGAGCTGGAGTCATTTCCACATCTTGCCAGAGGGTCTTCTTTGCTTGGACAGACTGTATCCACTTTTTTACTATCTCAAGTAACACATTAATTTGCTACATAGTCTATTTTGGGATTCACATAGGATTCAAGGTACTCTATTATAATTGCCTTGTAAAAGAAACAAGTATACAATGTTTTAGTCTGGCCAAGCAAAGAAGAGCCTCTGGCAAGATGGGAAAATGACTCCAGCTTGGTCAATATTGGTTCAAAAATTATTGATTTGGTCTCAAATTGTAGAAAACATTCTAATCTACAATTTGAGATCAAATCGGTATTTTTTGTACCAATATTGATAGAGCTGGAGTCATTTTCCATCTTGCCAGAGGCTCTTCTTTGCTTGGCCAGACCATACAATCCCGTGTAATGTGATTTAATTTGAGTATTTTTACACAGAAATGATTTCATGGTACTGGTGAATTCTAGTCTTATAATTGACTAAATAAGCTCAATAATTACAATAATTGAATATTTTCCTTGTCTTGTGCAATTGTAGGCTAATTATTATTATGTTCTGTATCCGCCGAGTGATATAGTCGGTCCAAGCAAAGAAGACCCTCTGGCAAGATGAAAAAATGACTCCAACTCGGTTAGTATTGGTTCAAAAAATATCGATTTGGTCTCAAATTGTAGATAAGATTATTTTCTACAACTTGAGACCAAATGAATAATTTTCGAACCAATATTGATGGAGCTGGAGTCATGTTCTCATCTTGCCAGAGGGTCTTCTTTGCTTGGACAGACTACAGGAGCAGATTCTATCTTTTAGGTTTTATACTATCCAATTTTACCCTGGTTAGATTATTACGTCTTATTATTTTTTTCATTAGTTATGACTCTCCTTTCCTAAAACAAATGCACTCCAGCTCGGTCAATATTGGTTCTAAAATATTGTTTTGTTCTCAAATTGTAGAAAACATTCTGATCTACAATTTGAGACCAAATAAACAATATTTTTTGAACCAATATTGGAGTCATTTTCTCACCTTGCCAGAGGGTCTTCTTTGCTTGTACAGACTATACCACAATATCACATTCACAAAAACTCAACAAGTATATATAGAGAATATTATAAAGTATACATAGTTTGTCCAAGCAAAGAAGACCCTCTGGCAAGATGGGAAAATGACTCCAACTCGATCAATATTGGTTCAACGATAATAAATTCGGTCTCTAATTGTAGATCAGAATTTTTTCTACAATTTGAGACCAAATTTTTATTTTTTGAACCAATATTGATGGAGCTGGAGTCATTCTCCCATCTTGCCAGAGGGTCTTCTTTGCTTGGACAGACTATAAACTTATAATTTGAGTCATCTGTCAAAACCAGTTCTTCGAATTAATCATTCCTTGGTCAAGCTGTCGTAGTGCCAACTTAACAGACCGTAATTCAGTTCAACTTCCTCATCCTCAGGCGGCTCAGACTCACTCAGTCTCTGTTTGACATTGCTTTAGAAAACTTGCAAAATTCATTCTGTACTAATATTCTCATCATACTGCGAGCGCTACCATCTATTAGATTGGTGAGTTATATTTATTGGATAACTGATAACTTATGTTTGGTGATAATATTATAAAAATATATTCTTATGTTTTTTAAAAAAGCCATTTTATATTATAATAGTGGGAGACCCCTACAGGTATAGTCCAAGCCTAGATTATGTTTTTAAATCAAAACAGGGAATAGATCCTTTACATCAGCTGTTATATTCTGTCCAAGCAAAGAAGACCCTCCGGCGAGACGAGAAAATGACTCCAGCTCGCTCAATATTGGTTCAAAAAATATTGATTTGGTCTCAAATTGTAGATGAGAATGTTTCCTACGGTTTGAGACCAGATCAATAAGTTTTTAAGCAATATTGACCGAGCTGGAGTCATTCTCTCATCTTGCCAGAGGGTCTTCTTTGATGGGACACTCTACAGGTTCCACCTCGCCAATGTGTACTAGGCCACCCATCCAAGAGCGGCTAGGTATAGTCTGTCCAAGCAAAGAAGGCCCTCTGGCAAGATGGGAGAATGACTGAAGCTCGGTCAATATTGTTTTAAAATTATCAATTTGATCTCAAATTGTAGGAAACGGTTTGATCTACTACTAAGATCACATTAATAATTCTTGAAGAAATATTGACCAAGCTGGAGTCATTTTCCTATCTTGCCAGAGGCTCTTCTTTGCTCGAACAGACTATATATTTAGACTGGATAATATTCAATAATTGATAAATAAAATGAAAAAATCAAATAAAGTTTTTTAAAACTTTGAAAGTATTATTTTTCACTGACATGTTTCGAGCTTGTGCCCATTTTAAAAAAATGGTATTCGATTTTTTCTTTTTATTCATCAATTATTTTGAATAGCCCTAAGTTTTAAGTCTATGCCCTATTATTATTTAAAGTCTATGCCCTAAGTTCAAAGTTTAATTTTCAAACATTTAATTTACATACCACCTGATCGCGTTATCAATTGGATGGGCGAGTTTGAGTTAATAATTTCAGAAATCAAACACTTGGATTGAAATTATTACATTGAGTAGTTATCTTTCGTGATAGCCTTATTCAATTATAGGCTACTATAAGTACGTGCGTTTATCAATAGATTTGCGAGTTCGAGGTATACTTACTTCAAATGTTTATATATAATTCCTTTTATATATTCCTTGTTTATATATAATTCCTTTTATTTTTTTATATAGTCTCATACATCGATTCAGGTAGCCTATCTCATTATTATAAGTTAATTATTTCTATGCACTCACCACACGATGAAATACTAGTTTATAAAGTGAATCGAAAAAGATTCGCAGATTCAGATTCAGTCACTTATTATTTATATAAATTACAAAATCTATCGGATTGTTAATCAACAATTATAAAAATTAAAATTGAGATTTGAATGGAATAGTTGGTTTATTTATTTGAAAGAAATAGTAATAGGAACACAGATATTTAAGTCCAAAACGTCACTTTGCCCAATTTTGAAAACGTTGTCTGAAAACAAAGTGATAAGCTCAAATATAAAAATTTAAATATTTTATTTATATTATCATAGGTTAGTATCATAGGTTATCATAGGTGAGGTTTAAACTTATACCTGCTCAAATATAAAAATTTAAATATTTTATTTATATTATCATACAGTCAAAATAATTATTCAATGAATACAATGGAAGGCTTATCAAATTCGACTTTATATAATATACTAGCCGGCAGGCTCGCTTCGCTCGCCTTCTCCGCCTAGCCAGGGGGCTCCGCCCCCTGGACCCCCGACAGTATCAGCAGTGTCAGTGAGTCAAACAGGCTCGCTTCGCTCGCCTGCATAACCTCTGTCAGTGTAAGCTGAGGCAAACAGGCTCGCTTCGCTCGCCAGCTAATTCCGTGCAGAAGGGATTCAAAACTTATTGACACACAGCATTTCTAGACCTAATTTGAACCTGTTTACCAAATTTCGACATTTTCTACCAATTTATTCTCGAAGAATAAAAAAAAGACTCTGAAAATTCCGAAAAATAGTAAAACGCTAATATTGAGCGTAACCTTGGGAACTATATCGGACATAGTTTGAAACTTGATTCAATATCTTCCAAATTAGTTTATCTATAATATAATCTCGCTGAACCATTGAATTTACAGTAAGGATTGGTCGTATCAAGGCGGAAGATATGCAACCCGCAATACATCTACAATTTTGAAAAACCTGATTACTGGCGTAATCTTGAACGGAATTCAAAAATATTTTAACACAACATTTCTAGACCTTATCTGAACCTACCTACCAAATATCAACATTTTCTACCGATTGGTTCTCAAAAAAATTGAGAAAACGCCGAAAAACTAAAGAAAAACTTAAATATTTGGCGTATCCTTGAAAAGTTCCTAAAATCCGTTCTCAGCGCGCGTCTAAACGTCCAACTGAACATGCCTGCCAAATTTGAACGCATTCGGTTCAGTGGATTCTTAGTTCTGGTGATGAATGAATGAATGAATCAATCAATCAGTCAGTCAGTCAGTGTCATTTCGCTTTTATAGATATAGATAATTTTATATATTATATGCAGAGCACTAGCTTACAACAATTTCAGAACAAATAAATATCACTTTAAAATAATAGCAAGTTATTATACAAAAAATCATCACTCTGGTAAATAATTCCAAAGGTTACAGAAACCTGTTTGCGGAGAAACAGTTACTTTATATAAGATTTAAACTTTTCAAACAGCCAATACTTCTAAAGGAAGCTGCTGGTAAAGTATGCTCAAGCAAAGAAGACATTCTGGCAAGATGGAAAAATGACTCCAGCTCGCTGTCAATATTGGTTCGAATTTGGCCTCAAATTGTGGAGCAGAATGTTTTCTACGATTTGAGATCAAATTAATAATGTTTGAACCAATATTGACTGAGCTGGAGTGATTTATTCATCTTGTTAGAATGTCTTCTTTGCTTGAACAAACTAAAACTCATTGAACATTTTCATGCCAAGGATTTTATTGCTTTTAGCTATATATATGCTTAGTGTAAGGAATTGATCATTAAGGCTGTACCGACTTCTAGTATTGTTGACATTTTTATCATCCTTTTTAGCTGTATTTATGACAGGAATATTCTTTTTTTATACCTTTTTATCTAGTTACTCTGTCCGGCAAGGAATCTCTAACAGGCCATATATTTTCGATTATATCTCGGCTCATAGGCCACATAGAGAGTTCTGGTTTTCACTAGTTGATTGGTACCATCCGACACTACAATTTGAGCAACATTTTCATTGGATTTGGTGTTGATTAGTTTTTTAATTGAATAAATAAAATTTGAAGTGAGACAATTTGGATGTGTTTATTTACGAGTGTGTATTGGTGAATCAGGTGATCAGCAAATTTTGAAATACTCCGCTATCATCAATAATGATAATTTTTAGAAAAATGTGTTTATCAGATGTATTCACGTTAAATTAGTGGTGTGTATGGATTTTTCTTTTTTTTTAATTAGTGAAATATTTTCAAGTTTCCAACTACAGTATATACTTTTTTTATGTAAGTTACTTTTCTTAGTGCATTTTGAAGTGTTGTTTTCCTTTAAATAATGTTTTTCATTTTTTAGTTATGGTACCTGAGAGCTGGTGGTGAAATGGAAATGTTGAATTTTGTGTGTTGCTCATCAGCTGACTATTTTTCCCAGCTGTTTTCATCAGCAAGTGGTGACTTGATATTTCTATTAAAATGGCTATTTATGAGGCAGTAAATTTGAATTCATTAAATAATAATTGTTGATATTCACGTCCTGGAAATTGTTCAGCTTTGGCAGTAAATTCAAATTCACTCATTGTTACTACCATTGTTTTATAAATTTACAGGCAGGAAAGTAGTCATCTGTTGGAAAGTCTGCAAAATAAGGAATACATTTTCTTTGCTCCTGAAAGACTGGTAGACTGGGATTGACATTTCCAACTCAACTTTCTGTAATTTTAATTCTACTTTATATGACACCTTCCTTCAAACAACTTTTTAAAGTTTATCAATTTTTATTTTCAGAGGAAGCTCTTGAAGGCTCTTGTGTGCATGAGTAATGAGAGGGATGAAAGTCGAAAACAACTTTTTTTTAATCTTTCAGAGTTCAAATAACAGTGTTTTTCTCTATTTGCATTCAGACAATGCCAGAACATCGGCTAGCACTGCTACTTGCAATTTCAACGCTAGTCTGCGCCACTGTCATAGCGGCTAAAAGCAGTCCTGTGTCATCAGCTGTTGCGTCGGCTAAAAGCAGACCTGTGACAGACAACTCAGAAGAGGATAATGAACCGGATTATGACGCAGGAGTGGATGAAGCCGGGGTTACACAGGCCAAGAATGAAACCCACACAGTTGTATCTGTCAATGTAGTCAAGCATCCTGGTGTCATATGTGAACCCGGCTCTAAGGCCACCAAAAATGGAGATTGTCGCCCAGCTGGCAAATAAAATGAAATCAGTATAATTTTATTGCATTAAAATTCATTAAACATGGACAACAAAACAACAATAGCTTGCAAACAATTATAAGCTAAAAATATGTGGCATAATTATTATGTGGTACCAGTATTACTATTATTTATAAAGGTTTCCATTATTACAACGAAAGTCCCATGGACACATGTGCCCAATGCCCATAAAGATAAAATAGAAACTATAGGAGCTACACTGTGGAGTCTAAAAGTCCCACAAACTAGGAGCAGTATAGAGCAATGTACACTGGTCAGCTGATTTTTTATAAAACAACATGTTTCTTTTGCATCTTGTGCCCACAACTTGTAGTAATGGAGACCTATGTTTAGAATTAAATATGTATAATATGTAAGTTAGGTACCGTATGCTACAAAATAAAAAAAATATTACAAATGAATTAAAAAACAAGAGAGAAAATTTATTAGCAGATGCCTGCTACCAACAAAACTGGAGGTTGACTAATTGATGCTCAGCTCTGTCAGGATAGTCTAGATTGGTCTACAAGAATATACAGTATAGTATAACGCTTCTACTTTTGCTGTCAAAAGTTGTTTATGGGGGCATGACAGAGGGGGTTAAGATAGGGGGCCTGAACTTAAAAGACAAAATTTTGAGTTGAAAATGTCAACCATAGTCTACCAGGCTTCCAGGAACATAGAAAAGGTACACTGAATCAAAGCCAGTAAAATACAAATAGTTCAGTAGACAAGTAGACCTACCTCTTTCATCCTCCTGGTAGCCTGATATTGACCAGCACATTTAAACAAAAATGACAGAATGTTGAGTTGAAAATGTTAACCCTAGTCTACCAGGCTTCCAGGAACATAGAAAAGGTACACTGAATCAAAGCCAGTAAAATACTAATAGTTCAGTAGACAAGTAGACCTACCTCTTTCATCCTCCTGGTAGCCTGATATTGACAAGCACATTTGAACAAAAATGACAGAATGTTGAGTTGAAAATGTCAACCATAGTCTACCAGGCTTCCAGGAACATAGAAAAGGTACACTGAATCAAAGCCAGTAAAATACTAATAGTTCAGTAGACAAGTAGACCTACCTCTTTCATCCTGGTAGCCTGATATTGACCAGCACATTTGAACAAAAATTGCAGAATTTTGAGTTGTAAATGTTAACCCTAGTCTACCAGGCTTCCAGAAGCATAGAACAGGTACATAAATTCTGCAGCTTACAGGTTTCTTGACTACTTTCCTGCCTGTAAATAATTAAAATGTTGGAATGATGGGTGAATTTGAATTTAGTCATTTCAATACAAAAATATTCAATTTGGTTTAAAGTGGGGCTTTTTGTTACTATGCTGGCACCCAGCGCCAGCATACAATAAAATCTACACATGCTGTTATGAACCAAAATAGATGTTTGTGATAGTGCTGCTATCTTTTGGCACGCTCCAGAACTAGCCAACTCCCATATGAGAGTATAGTTGCTCAATTCAATGTGGATATGCTACGCATGTAGGTAGTTTTATGAAGCACACCTTCAAGGCTCTCAATATAGGTATATAGGTTGCACAAAGTTGACAATTCTTCAAGAAATTAAAATTGTTCAATGCTGCCAACTGTTGAAATGGAAATAGCCCCACTCTCACCATCTGTATGATGATAATAGTAGCCTATGTATGTTATAATAATAGCATCTCATCATCATCAAGTTACCAAAAGTGATTTCAAACAAACATTTTCAGATCTGCGCATGCGCAGTTACACTCTTGAGTTCATTCTCTGATTAATTCAGGCAAATAGGATCCTAGTATTCTCTCATTCTCTATATTTCTCCTAGATTCTATTATTCTATGATTCAAGTGACCATTTTGAAGGAATAATATCAAATAACTGTGTTCAACTATAAATAATTACAGTATATGCATTAGTCTTCGAAGTTTCTAAAAGATAGATGTGTTGTTTGTAGCCTATAACTCCTAAAAAGGATCTTTTTGTCCAATGTCAATATTCAAGTAATAGTATTTTTCTCTATTTGCATTCAGACCATGCCAGAACTACGGCTAGCACTACTACTTGCAATCTCAACGCTAGTCTGCGCCACTGTCGCAGCGGCTAGAAGCAGTCCCGCGGCTGCGACTAAAAGCAGTCCTGTGTCATCAGCTGTTGCGTCGGCTAAAAGCAGACCTGTGACAGCGGCTAAAAGCAGTCCTGTGACTGACGACTCAGAAGAGGATAATGAACCAGATTATGACGCAGGAGTGGATCAAGCCGGGGTTACACAGGTCAAGAATGAAACCCACAAAGTTGAATCTGTCAATGTAGCCAAGGTTCCGGTTTTCACCTGTTCACCCGGATTTAGACCCACCAAAAACGGAGATTGTCGCCCAGCTGGCAAATAAATTAAAATCTGTATAACTCAATTGCCTCCAAATTCATTGAACAACTCAACAATAAGTTACACAATATGTAGGCCTAGCAAAAGAATATACACTCTGGCAACTGGCAAGGTGGGAAAATAACTCAAGCTCGATCAATTTTGAATAAAAAATTATCAATTTGATCTACTAAGACCACATTTATAATTCTTGAACAAATGTTGACCAAGCTGGAGTAATTTTCTCATCTTGCCAGAGCGTCTTCTTTGCTTGGACGGACTATAGTACACAAACAATAAAATTTGTTTTAGTCTGGTCAAGAAAAGAGGACCTTCAGGCAAAATGACTCCAGCTCAGTCAATATTGGTTCAATTTATAAACAAGAAACAGAAGTTTTTTCAAATTTAGGAACGAGTTTATAATTTTTCAACTAGTGTGAACGGAGCTGGAATAATTTTTCCATCTTGCCAGAATGTGTTCTTCGCTCGACCAGAATATACAAATAAATATTACTGAATGATAGAAAAATTATTTTAGCTGACGCAAAAAAATTGTTTAAATAGAAACCACCGGTTTCTTGGCATCTGCTGAAGCTGTCCAAGCAAAGAAGGCCCTCTGGCAAGTTGGGAAAATAACTCCAGCTCGATCAATATTGGTTCAAAAAATATTGATTAAATCTCAAATTTTAGATCAAGGTGTTTCCAATAAGAATTATATAAATGTGGTCTTAATAGTAGATCAAATTGATTATTTTTAAACCTATATTGACCGAGCTTGAGTCATTTACCAATCTTGTCAGAGGGTCTTCGTTGCTTGGACAGACTATAGGACAGTTCATAGAAGGAAGGTCTTCTTCTATGCGAAAAAGTCGGCTGCAGTCGAACAGCTGTTTGTTTATTCCGTCTCAACCTCAAGTGATCGAAATAGAGACTCAATTTCAAACTGAATTTACAACATCAGCTGTTGAAACGCACAAGGAGCAGAAGAGACCGAATCAGTTTTTAGTGGCAGCTATACAAAAATGATGGGAGAATAAAGCAATATATTTCACATGGAATCAATTTTATTCACATTCCATTATATTATACAGATACACATTCAATACGTATTCAACAAAAATCACCTATTTTTGGACAGGTATTGAACATAAACAATTCATCAATACCGACCACTTAATCCATCAATATTACCACGAATCAACAGAGTAATCATGCTAGAAAAAACATTCAACGACTGGATATAGTCTGTCCAAGCAAAGAAGACCCTCTGGCAAGATGGGAAAATTACTCCAGCTCGGTCAATATTGGTTCAAAAATTAAGAATTTGATCTTAAATTGTAGGAACATTTTTTTCCAACAATTCTATATCAAATTATGAATTTTTGAACTGATATTGACCGAGCTGTAGTAATTTTCCCATCTTGCCAGAGGGTCTTCTTTGCTTGGACAGACTAACAATGGTTCCAAAATAAAGCCTAACAAATCTTTAGTTTGACAATAATTATCAAACCTCTATTAAGGATATAACACGTTATAGAATAGAATAAGACGACTTCTTTATTTAATAAAGCGGCGAAGTTTGCACAGTAATGTCCACTCTAACACGAAAAATAGTTTTTTATTATTGTTGAACAACAATGAACGGAAATATTCCAACTTAGAGAAACAATAAAGCAAGCTCAAGTTTAAGAAATAATGATAAAAAACAGAGAAAAAATCAACAAACATTTTAAATTGAATGAGCCGACAATATATTGTATGCTGTAGCCTAGGGCCTACTATAGAAAACAAGTTGGTGTTAGCTTAACTCAGGGCTACTTTTATCACTGGTTTTTTCAATGTCATGCAATGAAAAAATAATTCAAAAAGGGTACTTTGATGATTATTTAAAATAAAACAACAAGGTAAATTTGTAAATGGTATTTCCCACACAACAGTCTGTTCAAGCAAAGAAGACATTCTGGGCAGGATGGGAAAGTGACTCCAGCCCGGTTCAAATTTTGTCTCAAATTGTAGAAACCATTCTGCTCTACAATTTGAGACCAAATTCATAATTTTTGAACCAATATTAACTGAACAGGAGTCATTTTCAAATCTTGCCAGAATGTCTTCTTTGCTTGGACAGATTATAAACATTGGAATTGGATTTGAAATTAGTATAATATTGAGTCTGTACAAGCAAAGAAGACCCTCTGGCAAGATGGGAAAATTACTACAGCTCGGTCAATATTGGTACAAAAATAATTATTGATTTGGCCTCAAATTGTAGATCAGAATGTTTCCTACGATTTGAGACTAAATCAATATTTTTTGAACCAATATTGACCGAGCTGGAGTCATTCTCTCATCTTCCCGAGGGTCTTCTTTGCTTGTACAGACTATACTTCCATTTTTTCAAATTCTTTGACCACTATCGGGAATCCTTTAATCCTCGTAATATTTCAATAAACAGTGAAAATGTCCAATATCTGTGTGAATAGGGTAGATGATGACAAATCTCCCATAATATTTAAATATTCTTTCCCAGGGTGATGCCCACGTGGGCTCCTAGGCCTGTGCGTGGGTAATAAGAGGTTTGATGATGAGAGATTACCACTACTTTTTGGACCGACGGCTTATCGTCTCCTCCGAAAGATATTTTGAATTTAGGTAAGTGGAAACAAAGGTTATCAGTTTTCCATTGAAACTTGAGTATGATATTTTAAATTTGTGGATTTGACAACATTTGTTTGACCAGTGCAAAGCCGTAATCATAATTTAACATAACATAAAAGCCTAAATCATTATTTAAAAAATTTTAAATTCTTCCAAACACTATATAAAAACTATACCACTGAACCAAGCATCTTAAAATCTACAGCACTCAAAAACACTGAAAATTGTTAAAAACTGATACCAAACTAATGAAATAGGCGGTTGGAGAATTACTATTATCAACCCTCAACTCTGTCAGGACAGTCCGCGCGCGGTCCACGAGATCATATCGAGTCGAGGACAACCTGAGCTAAACCCTTCACTCTTGCAGAGCGCTCAAAGACTAACCTGAAAGAGCTGAGAATAAAAAACTGTCATTTCCCAAACGCCAGTTACGATGGGGTCTGCTGGCACAAAAAACCAGAGAGTCTGTCCAAGCAAAGAAGACCCTCTGGCAAGTTGAGAAAATGACTTCAGCTCGGTGAATATTGGTTCAAAAATTACAAATTTAGTCTCAAATTGTAGATTAGAATGTTTCCTACAATTTGAGACTGAATTTGCAATTTTTGAACCAATATTCACCGACTGAAGTCATTTTCCATCTAGCCAGAGGGTCTTCTTTGCTTGGACAGACTATATAAGATAAGGGGGAAGAATATTATTATTATTATAGAATTTGTAGCAAATTAGTATGGCTGACAACGCAAAAAGTTAGGCGATTTCGTCTGCTCTTGTGCGCTACAACAGCTGATGTTTTTTAGCTATAGATGATATTTGAAATCAAAAGAGTCAATAGATGCTTTACATCAGCTGTTAGTAGGTTACATCACGTAAAAGAGACAAATGAAACTATTTGCCGTTATAGCCTGTCCAAGCAGAGGAGACCCTCTGACATGATGAGAAAATGACTCCACCTCGGCCAGTATTGGTTCAAAAATTATAAATTTGGACCCAAATTGTAGGGAAGAATTTGATTCACTATTGAGACCTCATTTATAATTTTTGAACCAATATTGACCGAGCTGGAGTCATTTTCTCATCTTGCCAGAGGGTCTTCTTTGCTAGGACAAACTACTTTAAAGTTTTCAAGATACATAGAAGAATCAAAAAATATTTCAAATTTAGTTGAGTGTTTTCTACAGAGTAAAGAAAAGTATACAAAATCGATTACATAACATGTTACATGTATATTTAATTAAATTTATTGTAAAACAAATAAAACATACTCATCATCATAAAAATTCAACACGGGGAGAAGAACTAGATTTATTGAAAGTATAGATATATAAATATCAGACGGTATCATTTCAAGTGGGTAAAACGAACAGAATCTTCAAGAAAATCTAGAAACAAAATCATCTATCTTACAAAAAACAACTTCCTTTATCCCAAACAAAAGTACATATATAATAACCACAGACCGCCCGGGTTACTTCTAATTATAATAATTATGCCAGCAATATACATAGATATATATTTCTAGGAGGCTCGTACATATCTATACATATACAGTATCGCACGTTGTATTGTATATAGTCTGGTCGAGCACAGAAGACATTCTGGCAAGATGGGAAAATGACTATAGCTCGGTCAATATTGGTTCAAAAGTTATTAATTTTGTCTCAAATTTTAGTAAACATTCTAATCTACAATTTGAGACAAAATTCATAACTTTTGAACCAATATCAACCGAGCTGGAGTTATTTTCCCAACAGGAAAAATCCCAATCTAGTGAGATGGGAAAATGACTCCAGCTCGGTCAATATTGGTTCAAAAATGATAAATTTTGTCTCAAATTTTAGTAAACATTCTACTGTACAATTTGAGACAAAATTGATGATTTTTGAACCAAAATTGTCGAGCTGGAGTCATTTTCCCATCTCACTAGATTGGATTTTCCAGATGGGAAATGATTCCAGCTCGGTCAATATTGGTTCAAAATTATTTATTTGGTCTCAAATTTTAGTAGACATTCTACTCTACAATTTGAGACAAAATTCATAACTTTTGAATCAGAATCGTCATTTCCCATCTCACTAGATTGGGATTTTCCAGATGGGGAAATGACTCCAGCTCGGTCAATATTGGTTCAAAATCATCAATTTTGTCTCAAATTTTAGTAAACATTACGCTCTACAATTTGAGACAAAATTCATAACTTTTGAATCAAAATCGTCATTTCCCATCTCACTAGATTGAGATTTTTCCAGATGGGGAAATGACTCCAGCTCGGTCGATATTGGTTCAAAATTATTTATTTGGTCTCAAATTTTGGTAGACATTACGCTCTACAATTTGAGACAAAATTCATAACTTTTGAATCAGAATCGATCATTTTCCCATCTCACTAGATTGGGATTTTTCCAGATGGGGAAATGACTCCAGCTCGGTCGATATTGGTTCAAAATTATTTATTTGGTCTCAAATTTTAGTAACATTACGCTCTACAATTTGAGACAAAATTCAAAACTTTTGAATCAAAATCGATCGAGCTGGAGTCATTCTCACATCTTACTAGATTGAAATTTTTCCAGGTGGAAAAATCACTCTAGCTCGGTCAATATTTTTCAAAAACTATCAATTTGGCCTCATATTGTAGAACAGAATGTTTCCTCTAATTTGAGACAAAATTCAAAACTTTTGAACCAAAATCGACTGAGCTGAAGTCTTTTTCCCATCTTACTACATTGAAATTTTTCCAGGTGGAAAAATCACTATTTTTCAAAAATCATCAATTTGGCCTCAAATTTTAGAACAGAATGTTTCCTCTAATTTGTGACAAAATTCATAATTTCTGAACGTGAGCTGTAGTCATCTTGCAAGAATGTCTTCTTCTTTGCTAGACAGGACTATAACAACCGTAGTAATTATTACAATAACAATAATTATTCATTGCAATAAGATATAATAGTATTTTGAGAAACGTTCAACACAAATATCTATAGCTGTTGGATCTAAGGTAAGGAATGTTAGCTTTGCATCATCTGGCCATTTGATAAGAGCCTTTCCACGGCAGCATTCACGTCACCGAATGTCGCAATCAACGCTGAAAAAGAGAAAAAATGAGTAAATCCAACCTCAAAATATTCAATACAAATTATACTCCATCTACGGAGTGTTCGGACCTAAGCTCCTCCCCCATTTTGACGTCGCAGGCGGCTGTAGCCAATGGCAAGTACGATCATTGTACTGCAGCTGTTACTTTTTAGGTCACAGTCATTCTGTGAAAATCTTGGAAACGCAAGCCTTTCACTTTTAGGGAATCTATAAGTATGCAACGGTTGTATTAGGCCTTTATAGCATTCGTGAGATATTTAGAGCACTCGCTTCGCTCGTGGCTCTAACTTACATCTCACCTCATGCTTTAAAGGCGCCCATTATACAACCGTTGCATAAACTAGTAATGTACTTGTGTTCTTCCAGCTGATTTAAATAATTCAAACCTCTCATGGAAGATTTTTTGGCGATTATGTTGTGTTCTTTGCTCCACCTTCAACAAAACAGCATAATTCTTCGAAAAAGATTGTTTTCATTGAATTCAAAGTTCCTACAGTAATTATATTAATTTCTTGCATATAATTTAAACATCATATAGATTAGGTTATATACTTGAATTATTTGTAGTGTGCAGTTGAATGAGTTTAAAATTCCCGGCTAAAACAGAGCAGTCAAAATAATAATAACAAAAATATGATTATGAAAAATTCTGAATCAACTATAATTCTGTAAATTGATATTGATTATAATCATCCATCATTCTTATTAATTAGAACGATGTCAATTTTTCCGATCAACAAATAATAACCATTAAAACATCAATATTCTTAATGCCACTTTAATCCAATATCGATGAGGAATTTCTACGTTCCAGGCAATTGCGTCCGCTTGTGAGCTGGTCGGAACATGACGTCAGAACCTCGGGGGGATGAGCTTAGGTCCGAACACTCCGTGGATGGAGTATAGTACATTCGATACAGTACTTCATTCATTACACAGTATTCACGATGCCTTGAGACGAAATAAACAAACTTTTTGCGAGTGTATTCGCTGTGTGCAAGTGGGTGGAAGGGAGTTTTTGGGCGATCGAAGCGCTAGTGGTGGAAGATCCGTGCTTTAAAATACGCGGAAATGGTAGATATAACATTTTTCACAAACATACACTGGCAATGCGTATGTCTCAGAAATTGTTTTTTTTTTGTGTCGGGACTGTGTCGTGTCGTTGCTATGGTTAATCGGCTCAACAAATCAACAATAGCCACCCTGGATGGGTTTGTCCATTTTGTTACAAGTCATTGTAGGAATAGTAAGCGGCTATGGCTAGTTTTTCATCCCAAGTATTTTGCATAAATGTATGAATAAAGATTCCTGACGTGAAACCTGAAATAGTCCAATTATAGTCTGTCCAAGCAAAGAAGAGCCTCTGACAAGATAAGATAATGACTCCAGCTTGGTCAATATTGGTTCAAAAACTATTGATTTGGTCTCAAATTGTAGATAAGAATGTTTCCTTCAATTTGAGATGAAATCAATTATTTTTGAACCAATATTGACCAAACTGGATTCATTTTCTCATCTTGCCAGAGGCTCTTCTTTGCTTGGACTGACTACAGAAATCAAATCATCATTATTTTTTCAATTAATTTATATGAATCGTCTCCTAGAATAGACTATTATAGGCATTTACAAAAAATATTTCATGTGTACTCCGAACCTACCTTGCAGATTGGCGTCGCGGTTGACAAAGCCCATTGCGGTCAGCTGGTCCAGCTGTGAGCGGTACCTCTCCTCGGGCGGCTGGCCCCCCAGACCGCCTCCCCCTCCCAGACCCAGACCTCCTGCGTTCGCGTTACCCATACCGGCCAACTGCAATTACAAACAAAAATGATAAAATTAGAAAAATGTATTAGTAATTGCTCTAATCTCATAATACGCTTTTATTTGTGGGAAGACCTTCAAAGTATGTTAAAATATGTCAAGAAGGTGACTATTGAGGCTGCGATTTAGGTTTAAGCTGTAAGTTATTACTATATAGATATTTATTTATTTTATTTATTTATTGCGGATGCTGCCCACATAAGCATTTTAGCTAGTGCGTGGGTAATGGATCTTGAGTGCTAAGACGATTGATGAGGTGAAAAACAGCCATGCCACTGGGACTCGAACCCAGACCTGCGGCAGTGCTAGCGAACTGAAGGTTGTGACGCCCTAGCCAACTGCGCCACCGAGGCAATGATCTGATATATGATATAGATTTAAAACTGGGTGTTGTAGCTGAGTGGGTTAAGTGCTGGCGTTGCAACCCAATGGTCCCGGGTTCAAACCCAGGTCAGACCAGAAATTTTTCTCAGGCCACTTTCCCGTGTTTCGGATGGACACGTTAAGCCGTCGGTCCCGGCTGCCTAAAAACAGTCGTGTCAGTCATGTCAGAGGCCCTGAAATTGATCAGGAGCGACCTGAAAACTCTGACACCCCACCTGAGCCAGCCAGGTTACACGAATATTATTATTATTACTATAGTCTGTCCAATCAAAACATCTCCCCTTCCTTCCCAATTTAGATCAGTTGATAACAAAAGATTATAATAATCACATTCAACTTAAATATTATACACACATTTAGAATTCGGAATTTGAAAAACTATGTATTGTCAAGTTGAGCAAAGCGAAGACACTCTGGCACGATGGAAAAATTGCTCCAGCTCGATCAATATTGGTTCAAAAATTATTAATTTGGTCTCAAAGGAAACATTCTTATCTACAACTTGAGACCAAATTAATATTTTTTGAACCAATATTGACCAAGCTAGTCATTTTCCCATCTTGGCAGAATGTCTTCTTTTCTCGACAAGACTATATATTGAAATCAACATCAAGTTTCACTTATTTTATAACAAAAATGGAATTTCTATAAAAGTGACTATATCTGATATGTATCGATGAATGAATAATATAAAGTATTTTAATGAATAAAACAATAATTGTTGTTAATTAATACTAGTTGTGTTATTAAAATTAATGAATTATAATCAAGTCAGTGTCATTTGTAACATAAATAAATAGACAAATAAATAAATAATTAATTAATGGATGAAATGACATTAATATCCTCACCATGCGCGCCATAAACTGTGCAAACTGATCCTGATTGGCTGCAGTCGCGGCAGCGGGGGCGGGGGTGGTAGTCGCCGCGGGGGCAGCAGACGTGGGGGTAGCAGTGGCTGCAGGGGTGCTGCTGGGGGGGCTGCCAGGGGAGGCAGCTGAAGGGGTGGTGGAATTCGGAGGGGCGGTTGTGGCAGTGCCCCCACCACCGGGCGTGGTGGCTCCCATGCCGAATCTGCAAGAAAAAAAAATATTGATTTGATTTCAACTTTTTGCTATGGAGACTCTAAATGATCGTTTTTCTTCAAGGAAGGAATAGAAAAATATGAAAAAGGAGATGAAGAAGACGAAGAAGAAGAAGAAGAAGAAGAAGAAGAAGAAGAAGAAGAAGAAAAAGAAGAAGAAGAATGGCAACGTCTATAGCTTTATAGTATGTCCAAGCAAAGAAGACAATCTGGCAAGATGGGAAAATGACTCCAGCTCGATCAATATTGGTTCAATAAAAATTTGGTCTCCAATAATTGTATATCAGAATGTTTTCTACAATTTTATATAATAATATTCTATAATTATATTCTTCCCCTTGTCTGATATGTCTGTCCAAGCAGAGAAGACATTCTGGCAAGATGGGAAAATGACTCAAGCTTGGTCAATTTTAGTTCAAAAATTATCAATTTGATCTCAAAATGTAGGAAACATTTTGATCGACAATTTGAGACCAAATTTATAATTTTTGAACCAAAACTGACCGAGCTTGAGTCATTTTCCCATCCTTGTCAGTTTCATTCTTTGCTTGAACAGTTTATAGTGGCTACTTGTATCTCATCAACAGTATAGTCAGTCCAAGCAAAGAAGACACTCTGGTAAAATGGGAAAATGACTCAAGCTCGGTCAATATTGATACAACAATTATCAAATTGATCTCAAATTGTAGAAAACAATTTAATCTACTATTAAGAGCACATTTATAATTCTTGAACAAATATTGACCAAGCTGGAGCTATTTCCCTATCCTGACAGAATGTCTTCTTTGCTTGTACAGACTTTAGCTCAGCTTTGATGAATGTAGAATAGAATAATTCTATTAATTAAAATTAAATTAATTATTAAATAGAATTATTCCTGATTGGTCATCAAGTTAACAGTTAACAATAAATAACACAAAATTAATTGATCAAGCCAGTATCAAAAAAGTATCTTACATCAATAAGAACCTTCCATTAAGTATATGTTGTAACTTGATAGTAAATAATAAGAATATTCTTCACAAGAATCAAACTAATACTTCTGAAAATCTGGAAGGAAGATAACAAACTGATGAATTATTGTATTCGAGTTGAATTTTATTATTATTATTATTATCTAGTCTTGAGACTAATAAGCAAATTATATCTAACCTATCTTACTAATTTGAGTTGAAATTTATCGACATAATTACAAGTAGATAAATATTGCATGAAAATCATAAAATTTCACTAATTCATACGTATTAGCAAGCAAACTGGTAAATTATTGAATTTGAGTTGAAATTTATCGACATAATTAGATAAATATTGCATGAAAATCATAAAATTTCATAAATTCCTACATATTAGCAAGAAACTGGTAAATTATTGAATTTGAGTTGAAATTTATCGACATAATTAGATAAATATTGCATGAAAATCATAAAATTTCATAAATTCATACGTATTAGCAAGCAAACTGGTAAATTATTGAATTTGAGTTGAAATTTATCGACATAATTAGATAAATATTGCATGAAAATCATAAAATTTCATAAATTCCTACATATTAGCAAGAAACTGTTAAATTATTGAATTTGAGTTGAAATTTATCGACATAATTAGATAAATAGTGCATGAAAATTATAGAATTTTATAAATACATACGTGTTGGCGCGGCAAACTGTTGCATGCCCTGTTGTATCTTGAGTTGAACTTTATCCGGATTGGACATCATGCTCTGCACCTCAGGATTTTGCAACTGTTGCAAGAACATTGGCAACATGTCGTTGAACTGACTCTGCAACCCAAGTCATTCAATTATTTTAATTATTCACGATTGCAAATTATTACTGACATAATAAAAAAACAAACAACGTCTTTTCGCCTCATTTCGAAACATTATTGAATATTTATTAATTTATTAATATGATGATAAACATACATTGAGAAAAAACCCAGGCCGTTTTCACACTAGTACAGCCCTTAGTATTTGTATAGTCTGACCAAGCAAAGAAGAGCCTCTGGCAAGATGGGAGACTGACTCAAGCTCGGTCAATATTGGTTCAAAAATGATCAATTTGATCACAAATTGTAGGAAACAATTTGATCTACAGTTAAGACCACTTCATAATTTTTCAACTGATATTGACCAGGCTGTAGTCATTTTCCCATCGTGCCAGAGGCTCTCCTTTGCTTGGACAGACCATACTGGGTATTGTCCTCTCGGTGAGGATGATCTTTTCAAGGCCAAGTGTTAATGGAAATGATACCTTTGTTATTCTTTCCCTAGAATGGACATCTTCAAGCCCAAACTTCGCCTTTTCATTTAGATAATTCAATCGTAATGGATGGGATTGCCAAAATTATAGTAGAGGAGGAGGAGGAGAAGGAAAGAGGAGAAGAAGGATGAGGACAGAGGAGAAGAAGGATGAGGAAGATGATTAGGAGGAGGAGGAGGAGAAGAAAAGAATGAGGAAATGGAATAGGAGGAGGAAGAGGAAGATCAAGTGGAGAATAGTATAAGGATGAAGGAGAATAAGGAGGATGAGAAGAAGAAGAAGAAGAAGAAGAAGAAGAAGAAGAAGGAAGAGAAGGATGATTAGGAAGAGAAGAAGAAGAAGAAGAAGAAGAAAAGAAGGAGGAAATGGAATCGGAGGATTAGGAGGAGGAGTAAGATCAAGTGGAGAAGTATGAGGATAAAGGAGAATGAAAATTAGAAGAAAATTAGAAAAGAAAAATAGAAGAAGAAGAAGTGTAAGAAAAAAAGAAGAAAAAGATGAAGAATAAAAAGAAGTAGGAGGAGGCGAAGGAGGAAGAAAAGGAGGAGGAGAGCGGAGAAGAAGGATGAGGATGATTAGGAAGAGAAGGAGGATGAGGAGGAGGAGGAGGATAAGAAGAAAAGAAGGAGGAAATGGAATAGGAGGAGGAGGAGGAGGAAGATCAAGTGGGGAAGGATGAGGATGAAGGAGAATGAGAAGGAGGATGAGAAAAGGAAGAAGTAGTAGTAGTAGTAGTAGGAGGAGGAGGGAGAGGAAGGAGAGTGGTAGTAGTAGTAGTATAGTCTGTCCAAGCAAAGAAGACATTCTGGCAAGATGGAAAAATGACTCTAGCTCGGTCTATATTGGTTCAAAAATTATAATTTTAATCTCAAATTGTAGGAAACAATTCGATCTACTATTGAGACCACATTTATAAATCTTGAACAAATAATGACCAATCTGGAGTCATTTTCCCATCTTGCCAGAGGGTCTTCTTTGCTTGGCCAGACTATAGTAGAAGTACTAGTAGGCGGAGGAGGAGGAGGAGGAGGAGGAGTAAGAGGAGGAGGAGGATGACCAGGAGGGAGGAGGAGGGAGGAGGAGGTGGAGGAGAGGAGGATGAGGATGATCAGGAGGAGGAGGGATGAGGAGGAGGAGGATGATCAGGAGGAGGAGGAGGATCAGGAGGAGGAGGAAGAGGAGGAGGAGGAGGAGGAAGAGGAGGAGGAGGAGGAGGAGCTATGAATTAAACTCACCCTGGTCTGCGGATCGTTGGGTAGAAGTGGACTGGCGCTGAGCATACTGCTGGCAATGTTAGGGTTGTCGATCATAGTCCTCAGCATCGCTTGTGTGTACGGCGCGTGCAACATGTTCTGCATCACCTGCAACAAGTCACGGCAACATGTATCAGCTACCGATACTCACATGTTTACCATACAACTGTAGTGGAACAGTCATATTTGGCATCTGCTAATGATATAGTAGCCATAACCAGCTAATATAAAACCTCAATACTAATAATATAATATCTGGTACCGAGCTTCGCTCTGAAGATGCGACCGAATATGTTATTGTAAATAATAAATTCAAAATTGATATGATCACCTGTGTAGTAAACTTGAGGGTCCCTCAAATTTGAGTGTGCTTGGAAAAACCGTGCATAGCAGTGACCATACTATATTGGCAAATCTTGTAGAGGCTATCTTCTCAAAAAAACTCCTCCACTTTATAGGAACACATACCTATGAGAATGGTTTTTAATTTTTTTTTATAAACCAGGAGTAGCACTTTCCTTGACTATCTGTGGTAGGACGTTGTAAACCTTAATGCCCATGAAAAATCGATCGATATATCGATTATTTCAACATTGATATATCGATTATTTCACCATCGATGTATCGATTATTTTAACACCGATAAATCGATTATTTCACCATCGATATATCAATTATTTCACCATCGATATATCGATTATTTTACCATCGATACATCGATTATTTCAATTCCTCGATCACCCACCTGCGGATTATCAATCATGCTCTGCATCATAGCCTGCATGCCGGGCGCGCCAAGCATGCCACCAACGCCCCCACTACCCGTTCCGGTCGCCCCGCTACCAGCTGCGCCCGTGGCCCCCGCGGCAGTCGGCCTACTGGCGGCACTCGGTCTGGCGGCTGTGCCGCCTCCGCTGCCTCCACCGCCACCGCTAGACCACGGATTAGGCAAGGGTTCGCGGTTCTCCTGGCCTTGCTGGGGGTTGGCTGCGTCAGACGCTGTCGAAAAATTAAGGAGGAATAATCTTTTATTATTCACAAAGACTTTCATACAAGATTGAGATGATTACAGTATAGCTAATGCCAACAATTAATGTCTCCGTCTTTCGGAGGAGACGATAAGCCGTCGGTCCCGACTACATTAGAAAAAAAGTAGTCGTCATCTATCATCCATTTCATTACCCACGCACAAGCCTATGAGCTCATGTGGGCTTCACCCTCATAAACAAACAAACAAACTCTATACTGATTTTTAATTTATGTTGTTCCATACAATTACGTGTATCTATTGCATCTAGTGCCAGACAATTATTGCGCGTTGTAGTAATATAGTCTGTCCAAGCAAAGAAGACCCTCTGGCAAGATGGGAGAATGACTCAAGCTCGGTCAATATTCGTTCAAAAATTATCAATTTGATCTCAAATTGTAGGAAACATTCTGATCTACAATTCGAGACTAAATCAATAGTTTTTGAACAAATATTGACCAAGCTGGAGTAATTTTCCCATCTTGCCAGTGGGTCTTCTTTGCTTGGACAGACTATAGGTTTCTATTAGTACAACGCTCAACTACTATAACTAAAATGATAATTGATTCGAATCTCAATTTATTGCTATATAAATAGAAAAAGTACTTCTGTAACTGCAAATATTGACCAATGTACTAGATAGCAGGCGAGATCCATTGAATGAAACTGATCAAAAAAACTGTGCCCGGACCGGGAATCGAACCCGGTAGCCCTCGGTTGCCGGCCGAGTGACTTACTACAACTAAACTACTACTATAGGCTGTCCAAGCAAAGAAGACCCTCTGGCAAGATGGGAAAATAACTCTAGCTTGGTCAATATTTGTTCAAGAATTGTAAATGTGGTCCCAATAGTAGATCAAATTGTTCCCCACGATTTGAGATCAAATTGATAATTTTTGAACGAATATTGACCGAGCTTGAGTCATTCTCCCATCTTGCCAGAGGGTCTTCTTCGCTTGGACAGACTGTAGTAATGGAAACAAGGCTTTAAGAACACTTTCAAGAATACTTAAAGTAGCACTTTAATGAGAAAAAGAAGAAGAAGGATGAGGATGATTAGGAAGAGAAGGAGGAGGAGAAGAAGAAGAAGAAAAGAAGGAGGAAATGGAATAGGAGGATTAGGAGGAGGAGTAAGTTCAAGTGGAGAAGTATGAGGATAAAGGAGAATGAGGATAAGAAAATTAGAAGAAGAAGAAGAAGAAGAAGAAGAAGAAGAAGAAGTGAAAGAAAAAAGAAGAAAAAGAGAAAAAAGAAGAAGAAGATGAAGAAGAAAAAGGAGGTGGAAAAAAGGAGGAGGAGAGCGGAGAAGAAGGATGAGGATGATTAGGAAGAGAAGAAGGATGAGGAGGAGGAAGATAAGAAGAGGAAATGGAATAGGAGGAGGAGGAGGAAGATGAAGTGGGGAAGGATGAGGATGAAGGAGAATGAGAAGGAGGATGAGAAAAGGAAGAAGTAGTAGTAGTAGGAGGAGGAGGAGAAGTGGTAGTAGTAGTATAGTTTGTCCAAGCAAAGAAGACCCTCTGGCAAGATGGAAAAATGACTCTAGCTCGGTCTATATTGGTTCAAAAATTATAATTTTGATCTCAAATTGTAGGAAACAATTCGATCTACTATTGAGACCACATTTATAATTCTTGAACAAATTTATGAATGAATTTTTTACTTTAGTATTTGCACTTGAAAATGGCTCTAGAACACTAAAACATGTTGTCAAAATTTAAAATATTTAAAAAAAGGATACTTTGATTTGAATTATTTCAAAGTTTTAATGAATGCAGTAGCCCTAAGAGAAAAAATGAGCCTACAATCATTACTAGAACGTCTATTGAAACTTTCTACATGAATATATTTCTGAGATAAATAATTAACCAACCAAATAAGCCTACAATCATTACAAGAGCGTCAATTGAAACTTTATACATGAATATATTTTTGAGATAAATAATTAACCAACCTGCATCGCGTGATCCACCATTGGCCGAGAACGTGTTCAGCTGTTCCGTTGCAGCATTGAACATCGGCTCCTGTATGTCACGGTACATACGCTGCAATGCATTATAACCACCTGCAAACGATAACAACTTTATTATCTAGTAAAAAATTATCTAGTATTTTATATATATTATATTATCTAGTTATTATCAAAGTTATTTGTGCGCATCTAGGGACTAATGTTCAACTTTTTCTCCCTGAGAGAAACAGTTGGTGCCCGAGAGAATAGCCGAGGGCGACAATTTCCCGAGGGAGAAAATATAGTTATTTGTGCAACTAGGGACTAAAGTGCAACTAGGGACTAAAGTGCAACTAGGGAACATTAGTGCAACTTTTTCTACCTGAGAGAAACTGTTGGTGCCCGAGGCATAGCCGAGAGAGAAAACGTAATTTAGTCCCTATATAGAAGAAGTGGAGAAGAAGAAAAAAAGAAGAAGAAAAGAAAAAGAAGAAGAAAAAGAAGAAGAAAAGAAGAAGAAGAAAAAGAAAAGAAAAGAAAGAAGAAGAAAAGAAGAAAAAAGATGAAGAGAAAAGAAGAAGAAGAAAGAAGAAAGAAGAAAAAGGAAAAGAAGAGAAAAAGAAGAAGAAGAAAAGAAGAAGAAAGAAGAAGAAAGAAGAAGAAAGAAGAAAAGAAAGAAGAAGAAGAAAAGAAGAAGAAGAAAAGAAAGAAGAAGAAAAGAAGAAGAAGAAGAAGAAGAAAGAAGAAGAAGAAGAAGAAGAAGAAGAAGAAAAGAAAAGAAAGAAGAAGAAGAAGAAGAAGAAGAAGAAGAAGAAAAAGAAGAAGAAGAAAAAGAAAAGAAAAGGAAGAAAAAGAAGAAGAAGAAGAAGAAGAAGAAGAAGAAGAAAAAGAAAAAAAAGAAGAAGAAAGAAGAAGAAGAAGAAGAAGAAGAAGAAAGAAGAAAAGAAGAAGAAGAAGAAGAAGAAGAAGAAGAAGAAGAAGAAGAAGAAGAAGAAGAAGAAGAAGAAGAAGAAGAAGAAGAAGAAGAAGAAGAAGAAGAAGAAGAAGAAGAAGAAGAAGAAGAAGAAGAAGAAGAAGAAGAAGAAGGAAGAAGAAAAAAGATGAAGAAGGAGAAGAGATGAGATGAAAATGCACATTCTGATATGCGGCATTGATGGATGACGTCACCTATGTTACTCCCTAGGGAAAAATGATCAACTTTTTCTCCCTAGGGAGCAAATGTGACTAGCTTCGATTCCGGGGAGTGAAATGCGACTTTGCATAGTAGGTGAAGGAAAATTTTTCTTTACAAAATCTCACTAACCGGGAATGGACTCTAGATTGGACATGGCTCTGTCCTGCGATCGCATCAGCTCCTGTAGCATCGAAGGATTTCTGGCGATTTCCATTGTCTGACGCAACAGGTCCGGATTACTCAGCATATGGTTGATCTCCGGGTGACGCTGAAATCATTTAAAAACCATGTAATTCAAATTTGATTCCAATAATAATCGAATAGATCTCACACGGTATTATTATCTTTTGATTCCGCAATTGTATTGTCTGTACAAGCAAAGAAGACCCTCTGGCAAGATGAAAAACTGGTCAATGATATTTGGTCAATATTTATTCAAGAATATTATAAATGTGTTCTTAATAGTAGATCAGAATGTTTCCTACAATATGAGATCAAATTGATAATAATTTTTGTACCAATATTGAACGAGCTTGAGTCATTCTCCCATCTTGCCAGAGGGTCTTCTTTGCTTAATACACCTTAATTTTTGGCACCAGATATATCTGAATTATTATTTTAATCTATTTTCGTGTATTCTACTTTAAAACTTTGCTCTGCCATATGTCTTTAATAAATGAACAAAAAGTTTTCAGTGAAATCACTCAGTGATTTCCATCACTGTTAAGTTTCATTTTCTTCTAATTGATTCATCATCAGTGAAATAACAGTAATTGATAAAAATATAAACACTTTTTCAAATGCACTAAAAAATTTATATAAAATTCTATAATTTTGAACGAAATCAAATCATTCAATTCCTCAGCTAATTTTACATAGGAATTGATTATTTTAGAACCTCACTAAAGCCTTAAAAATTAGAAAAATTAATATATTTTGAAAAATCTCAATTTTCCGCCATTGTTATCTCGGTAACAAAGCGTTTTTGGGGGATGGTCCCATGGAACTTTTTTGTCTACTTGGTGTGGGGAATCAGCCTGAGAAGTATTGCACATTCCTCCTGAAACACCCCTGTATATGTCGTGTTAAGCCACGTTTACACCGGAATGTTATTAACATTTGTTAATAACTTTTATACACATATAATATATAAGTCTATACAATAATACGTCATTCAAAAAAGTTATCAACATTTCGGTGTAAACGTGGCATTAAAGATTTCTCCCCAGACAGAGTAACTAGATAAAAAGTGTATAAAAAGATTGATGAATAACAACAGAGCAAAAAATTCTCTTTTCTCTCACCTCAATCAATTCCTGCATCTGCGGGTTGGCCAGTATCATCTGACGCATGTTGTTCGGGTCGTTCATCAACTGCTGAATCAGCGGATTGTCCAACACCTGATGCATCAGATCCGGATTTGCGATCAGCTCGCGCTGCATGCGCTGCTGCAGCTCCATAAAGTTGGCCGAGCCCAGGCCGAGACCTTCCAAACCCATCAGGCCTCCCAGACCGCCTAGGCCGAACGGCATGTCAGCCCCGCTACCCGCGCCCACACCGGCTGGAGGAACAACTGGACAAGTGATAAAGTGATTAGAATCTAATCAATTTTATTATGAATTGGTTTAGGAACAGTTTTTGGCTTTATACCTGTTGTACTAACCTTTGTATTTTATTGATTGAATAAATGAATTGAAATAAATAAATTCAATTAAATAAATTAATTGAAATAGATTAAACACATCAATGTGGATTAAGGCCTGGACAAGTGATAAAGTGATATTATGAATGGGACAAGTGAATCAATTTCATTATGAATTGGTTTGGGACCTGGGCCCTATTTCACAACGTAACAAGTCTTGTCACTAACCATGATTTATAACAAATTTACTAATCCAGCTGATTACAGGCGTTTCACGAACACACAATATTGTAGACTTGTGATAACAAGTGAATTTTAACAATTTTACAAGCGTTCCGCCGGTTATGAAAAGTGTTTCATGAACGTTGGCATGGTAACGAACAAGTCTTGTCAAAAAAACTTGTAATTAACCACGAAATTTCTACCTATGAATAGACCTAAGTAAGTAAGTTACAAGTGTTAATAAAGATGCTTTTCAAGGCTTCAAAATTATTTTCAATGATTGGAACTATTTTATATTGTTTCTTCATACATTTTATTATGCCAAATATGAGTCAAAAAATTCAAATTAATAAATTAGAAAAATCGTCACTATCAGTAGAATATAGGCTATGTTTATAACATGTGAGATTAGGGGAGACTACTTCAAGCTCACTATAATATTTTTTATTTAAGTAAATGGGTTGAAAATGTCTTATTAATTTATTATTATTTCTATTCCAAAAAACATAAGAGTTCAACGATTTGGCTTTCTAATGATTGATTTATTTTCAAAATCAATTTTATCAATAAATTTTACCACAAATAATTCAAATTTCAACCAAAACTATATCAGTGCAAACTATATAGAGTATTGAAACCCGATACAGATGGCACTGATGGGTGGGAACACTTGTCAAATTGTAGAATTGTAAACTTGTAGCTCATTTCCTTTGTGAAACGCCTTTAGTTAACAACTTGTTATCACAAGTACTTGTCAGTAACCATGGTTGATAACAAGACTTGTTGCTTTGTGAAATTGGGCCCTGTTTTGGGAATTATGCTAACATATGTATTTTATTGATTGAATAAATGAAAAAAATGTGGATTAAAGCCTTGTTCCCATTACTATAAAAGTTGCACGGGAACATGTTTCTCACATAGTGTGTCCAAGCAAAAAAGACCCTCTGGCAAGATGGGAAAATGACTCCAGATCGGTCAATATTGGTCCAAAAAAATATTGATTTGGTATCAATCGTAGGAAACATTCTTATCTACAATTTGAAACCAAATAAATATTTTTTGAACCAATATTGATCGAGCTGGAGCCATTTTCTCATCTTGCCAGATTCTTCTTTGCTTGTTAAGTCTGTCCAAGCAATCGTCACGATTCGTCAAAATTTGAGGGTGCTTGGAAAACCGGGCATCAGTCTCTAGAATATTATTGTAATAATGTTTTCCTTCATGCGAAACGGTCCGACGGTCGGCTGCAGTTGAACAGCTGTAGCCAATCACAGCTCTTGTTAGCCTGCGGTCGACCATCTGACCGTTTCGCATAAAGAAAAACTTACCTTAATATTCTACTGAAATATCCCAGCTGACTTCAATGAAAGTATATCATCTGAAGTAGAAATTTTTGAAAATGTTTCTATTATGAATGTCATAAAATCACCTGTTTTAGTAATATCAACGTAATAAATATACTATCAAATCATTTATGGAGGTATACCTATATCAGAGAATAGTTCAATCCTTTTTTCGTCCTTAATATGAAAATTGTCGAAAAACCTTACATATACATCGACGCGCGGTTTCAAGAGGAACATCCCTGTCAAATTTCATTAGAATATATTGCCGCGTTCAGTCGTAAATGCGAAACATACAAACAAATGCAAAATCGTCGACTTGAATCTTATGCCCGGTTTTCCAAGCACACTCAAAGTTGAGGGACCCTCAAATTTTTAATTGTCAATTAACAGCTGACATTTCCTATGCTTTTAACATAGGAGAGTTGAGGGCCCTCAAACCAAAGTTGAGGTACCCTCAAATTTTGACGAATGCTCAGATATAAAGCTGACATTTTATTAAAAATTTCTGAAGAAAATCTGCATTCTCATTGGTTACATACTGTACTCATATTGTAAACAAAATAATATTATCATCAGTTCAAAGCAATAACCTAAAATTCAGCATTAGCCTACTACGAGTGTTTTCATGATATTTTGTAATTTTTTAAATGAATAAAGACAAAATAAATTGTGGCATGAATTTCGATGTATTTCGGTGTATTTCGATTCTCCCTTAAACAATAAATTAAGATACTTCAATGTTTGCTAATTTGGAGAATGCATAATCTTACAACGTACTGACGAGTAGATGTAAACAAAATAACAATATTTATTACTTTTATAAATTTTTTAAAGAAAATATCAGCTGTTTATCTGAGCATTCGTCAAAAATTTGAGGGTCCCTCAACTTTGGTTTGAGGGCCTTAACTCTCCTATGTTAAAAGTATAGGAAATGTCAGCTGTTAATTGACGATTCGTCAAAATTTGAGGGTCCCTCAAATATTTGAGTGTCCCTTAAAGTTTGAGGGTCCCTCAAATATTTGAGTGTCCCTTAAAGTTTGAGGGTCCCTCAAGTTTGAGTGTGCTTGGAAGAACCGGGTATAAGACTCACTTACGTTCGGTCAATAGAATAATATTTAAAAAAAACAGCTGATCAACCAACCTGACGGCCTCTGCTGAGACTGTTGCTGATTATTGGGCGGGGCGTTGGCAGCCGGACTAGACTTGATAACCAGATGCACCATCAGACCGTCCTTGATATTGTGCATTGTCAGCGTTTCGTGGTCCTTCATTATTTTCCCGGCGAATATCAGACACAATCGGTCAGTGGTCGAGTTAAATTTGGCCGCTACCAACTCCTTAAACTGTTCATAAGAAAAAATCATCAGAAAATTTTGTTCATAAGAGTTGTAATCAATTGTCTTTTAATTTGCTGAAAAATTTCAAAGTGAATCCATAATATTGAAATCCTATGGTTTATCTTGTTCATTTCTGGAACTTGAAAGTGGACTTTTATCGAAATTCAAAATTGTTTGTGATAAAATATTTTTGGAAGTGGGAAATTAAAATATTAAGTGAAAGTGGATGGACATTATAACCTACATCTTAAACCTTCATCATCACTCATTCATCCTTTGCTTAAAATACTTGGAAACCAAGTCGCAATTGTATAGAAAGAATAATGAAAATATATGCTTCTTTATTGTCATTATGGTCTGACCAAGCAAAGAAGACCCTCTGGCAAGATGGGAAAATGATTACAGCTCCGCCAATATTAGTTCAAATATAGCCTCAAATTATAGTTCTTGGCATGGACACGTCAGGGATATGGAATCTAAATTTTTTTAATATAATAAAAGATCCTATTGGATGGGTTGAGGTAAGGTATTCATAACAAATAAATTAAGCAGTCCTACTTTTATCCTACTCAGTCCTAATTAACCAACCGACTTTGTTAACATAACCTATTTCAGACTAGGTTAATCCTATTTATATGATTTTGATAACTCTCTCCCAAACAGATTAATAATATTGATTAAAAATTTATAAACGATTATATTAGTGTTCACTGACAGAATAGGCTGAATAGTGTAGTATTTCAATTTTGTCCAAAATATTTCTACAGTAAAATTAGCCTACTGTATAAGTTAGACTAACCTGACTTCAGTGTCAATCTGGAAAAACTGAAATTATATAATAACGAGAAAGAGGTTTGGGAGTTGAATTCTAAAATACTAGAAAGATTAGAATGATGAATGATTACAGACTACAAGAACGAATTGCGTTTATCATGTCACAGGAAATGTGTAATATTGCACAAGATTGAAATTAATTTGTGACTCAGCTCCGAGTCTCAGCTATGTTGTACAAAATTGGTACCCGACTAAGTATTGATAAGTGGTTTGGATTGATGATTATCTAAAACTTGAAAATTGGTGATAGTAAACTTATTTTTGGGAATGATAAGTGGCAGAAGATGCTTGAGCAATGACGTTAGCCGACAGATGGGGGAAATGGTTGAAACCGAAGTACTCACGTCTTTGATGGAAGCATCGCTATCACACTCGATGCTCTGCTTATCCTTGGGAGTTTTCACAAACACTGTAATTTTCTTGGGGGCTTCCTGACCCTCAGCCATTGCAGAAAATTAATTGAAACTTTTTACACTTCCCAAATAATGTGAGTCTTCTTGACACTGCGAAGCGAAATGACTCCGCTGTTCCGTTCGGTTCGTTCTAGAAGGCAGCGTAGCCAACTGCACAAAACGAACACAGCCTACAAAATTAATATAAAAAACTATTACAATTTATTGCATAATTACAAGAAAAGTTTGATTATTTACTACCTTGACTATTGAAAAAAGAATATTACACATAATATGTAGTAGATACAGTACAGAGCGAAAAAATACAACCAGTTATTCGGTCCGATTTTCATGTTAGCGGGAAATTCAAAATATGGCAAAAATCAATATTATACCGTATCAAAATATTTATGTTGATTATTATTTAAATTCCTCGGTGGACTAAATAGATGAAATATTAAAAAATAAATTTTTGCTCCAGAGAAAGCTTTCAGTGCTGATATGTTCTATTTGAAAACTACAGCGTATGCCGTAACGTATATAAATATTTAATAGACCGTTTGAGATGAGGAAGAAACGAAAAGTAGATTAATTAGGGTTTTGGTTACCTCTGAGATGGTTCTGTTCCAGAATATTATCTTGGACATGAATAGTATAGTTTGGAGAGTACTGTAATGTTTTTATGATAAAAATAATAATTTGACTTCATTATTCCTACCTAGTTCTGGCGGGTCCCCTGGTTTTTATGCTAGTTCTGGGTCCCCTGGTCATAAACAACTTCACTTTGATCATAATTTTTCCTTCAATTTGAACCAATATTGACCGAGCTGCAGTCATTTTCCCATCTTGCACAGTAGAATGTCTTCTTTGCTTGTACAGACTATAACATCACCTCCCACACCAAGCTTTGAGCTCATCTAATCAAAAGTTATCTAGTTCTTTGGAATTTTCAGGCAAATATATTTCCTTTTTCTCTCCAATATTCTCAATGTATTGCTACATAACTAGACAAAGGACTTCTGCAACTGCAAATATTGACCAATGTACTAAATAGCAGTCGAGATCTTTTTTTGATCAGTTTCATTCAATGGATCTCGCCTGCTATTTATTACATTGGTCAATATTTGCAGTTGCAGAAGTCCTTTGTCTAGCTATGAAGAAATACATTGAAATTCTATTGAATTATTATTATAATTATCCATCAGTTGATGAGCTGCAATATCTAACAATTCTTCCATCTATATTATTTATGGTACTGATTTTATAGTCTCAATAGGTAGGCCTATATAGTTCTTATTATAAAAATCCTTATGGAAAACCAGTAGCCTATATGTAACTTGCTGTATAGAGGTTTCTAGAAATTGTTGGAAGCGTTCTCCAATATATATACAGGGTGTTTCAGGAGGAATGTGCAATACTTCTCAGGCTGATTCCTTACACCAAGTAGACGAAAAAGTTCCATGGGACAATCCCAAAATTGCTTTGTTACCGAGATAACAATGGCGGAAAATTGAGATTTTCAAAATATATATTTTATATAATATAATTAATAATATATTTTTCAAATAAATATAGCGATCAAAAATCGCAAAATCGCTACTAAACACAAATTTATCACTTGTGCTATGTTTTGTCAATTTTGCGATTTTTGGTCGCCATTTCTAAGATTTGGGTAAGATTTACACAATCGCCGCCATTTAACTTTTTCTTTAGAATCCGACTCTCTTCAACTTCCATTAATAAAAAATACAATTTTATGATTCCTTATCCTGTTATAACCTTTATTGTTGAAAAATGGCGTTTTCTAGCATATTTTTCCCAATTATCTCAATAACCGTTGAAGTTACAAACTTGGAACTGATTTCATTGAATTTCTCAGCTAATTTTACATAGGAATTGATCATTTTAGAACCTCGCTAAAGCCTCTAAAAAATTAGAAAAATTAATATATTTTTAAAAATCTCAATTTTCCGCCATTGTTATCTCGGTAACAAAGCGTTTTTGGGGATTGGTCCCATGGAACTTTTTTGTCTACTTGGTGTAAGGAATCAGCCTGAGAAGTATTGCACATTCCTCCTGAAACATCCTGTATAGTTCTTATTATAAAAATCCTTATGGAAAACCAGTAGCCTATATGTAACTTGCTGTATAGAGGTTTCTAGAAATTGTTGGAAGCGTTCTCCAATATATATATATATATATAATAATATTATTGACCATGTTCGGGATTTTAAAAATGAAAACACAACATTACTTACAGTTTTATCAACAGTTATATATAATGAGATTTCAATAATTTTCAATAACAATTTTTCAATGTAATTCATGCACACCTGTATTGCAGTACACAACAAAATTTAATAATAGATTTTCAATATATTTTAGCCCGGCAATATCAACTGAACAACAAGTACTCTGCTGATTCTATACAATAAATACATCTATAATAATACAATATTTTGTAAATATATATAGTTTATTTTCAAGGAAACAAACATCTCTCATCTCTCACTTCTGCCTTTGTGATAATAGTTTTGTTACAATAAATTTTATAATTGGAATATTATTTGGTTAATCAACAACATCTAAAAAGTTTAAGGATGCATGGATAATTATCATGGAAAATATTGCTTAAGCAATAATTTACATAAAAAATCGAAGAGAAATAGGACATATTTTACTAAATTTGAGTTAGGAGAGATAGAGCACTCAGTCATACAATGCCTGATATTTCAAGATGAAATCATTTACATAACAACCTTTTTTGTCTAAAACTAAATTCAATTTTTGAATCTTATCGACAATATTACCTCATCACAAAATTATCCAATTATAGGCCTACCAATCAATCTATCTACTAACCAATCGGACTCAACTATCTCAAATAAGTAATTTATATAGTATTATTTCAAATGAATTAATATAGTCTGTCCAAGCTGAGAAGACCCTCTGGCAAGATGGGAAAAGGATTCCAGCTCGTTCAATAATTGTTCAAAAATAATTGATTTCGTCTCAAATTATAGGAAACGTTTCAATCTATAATTTGAGATCAAATTGATAATTTTTGAACCAATATTGATTGAGCTAGAGTCATTTTCTCATCTTGCCAGAGACTCTTCTCAGCTTGGACAGACTTTAAATAGTCTACATTGTGCTAAACATCTCTACACAGTACTCGGTTTAGTCTGTCCAAGCAAAGAAGGCCCTCTGACAAGATGGGAAAATGATTCAAGCTCGGTCAATATTGGTTCAAAAATCACCAATTTGGTCTCAAATTGTAGGAAACAATTTGAGATCAAATTGATAATTTTTGAACCAATATTGACCAAGCCGGAGTCATTTTCTCATCTTGTCAGAGGGTCTTCTTTGCTTGGACAGGCTATACCTAAATCTGGATTCCTTCCATAGTTATCTAACTTTGACAAGACCGAATTATTTCATATACAACTAAGATATGTTACAATTGATTTTGAAATAATTTACAGTACTTTTTCAATTATTTGTAAATTGAAATTAATAGGTTGGAAAGGAAAATACGATTTCAAAGTTGAAATAATAATTGATCATAATTTTTTGGGTTGATCTAGTCTTATTCAGAAGGATAGTCAAATTCTTTAATTATATTACCATTAAAATATATTGATAGATTGAACGGAGAATTCAATTTTAGAGTTGAAATTGAATTTCGAGTTGAATTGAATTGATCATTCTAATTTGGGAGAATACCCAATTCCATTGATCACATATTGCCATCATATTATACTGGAAGAAAGTATTCAATACAATAATTTCCAAAAATTTAAACTCATGTAAGTTTTTAGATCAATCTACAGTCCTTCAATAAAATTGACTTTTTTCTTTTATTGCTGTTCGATTCCAATAAATAAATAAGTTGTAAAAATATATTTCAAGTTAATTTTATTTATTATTGAGGGTAGAGTTTTCTACTTATTTAAAAGTAGCCTACTTTTAATTCAAGTTTCCGAAAAACACAATTTTCATAATTAGAGTGAATTTTCTCATAAAATATGTTTATCAGACGAAAGTAAGTACCTATGACAGTCAATACATACTGGCAATTTACCACAAAAATATGGAATATTAGATTTTATTCAGTACCTATACTTTTGGGTGTATTTTTTCTAAATAAATTATTGCATGAAGTTGTTGAAAGTAAAGACTGAAAACAGCTATCTACAAGTCTTGTAGAATATATAGCTATACTAAGCTTCTGTTAAGAGTGGGTGGTAGTGGACGGCAAACTGTCGAACGGCAAAATCAAGCCCCATAAGAAAAATGTGAATTTTAACAATCTCTTGGAACAGATGGAGCCTCTATTTATGGACAGAATTTCACGTTCTTCATCTCATTGGAAAGAGAATTCAATTCTACAAGGGCGTGACTTTTCAATTTTTCGATTTTTAGTTTATTTCAATAATTAGAGTTCAATATTTTTTTAGTTAATTAATTATACAATAATTATTTAAATAAACTGAAAATCGAAAAAGTAAGAAGTCACGCCCCTGGAGTATTGAATTTTGTTTTCAATGACATAATAAACGTGGAATTCTGTCCATAAATAGAGGCTCTATCTGCTCCAAGAGATTGTTAAAAATCACATTTTTCTTATGGGGCTTGATTTTGCCGTTCGGCAGTTTGCCGTCCACTACCACCCACCCTTAATGTATTCGGTATTAGATTTTTACACATTTAAAAAAGTGTAAGAAAAGCTATAGAACAGTTAGAAATATAATAGTAGACAGATTTTGGCTTCATTAAACATATACAATTACATTAGCCGTAATTAATATAGGTATTGTCTTCAAGGATAGCGAATTATAGGCTATAATAAAATACCTTCTTGACTTTTTCTATAATTAATGTTTTCTCAGCTCGTTTTTCAATAATTGAGATTGAGAAAGTGTCAATTTGTAACCGAGAATATTTATATATTATAACATATATATATAGAATTAACAACTAAATATAGTACTATGGTACGGTAGTTGAAATTTATGGTGAAAATTGGTAATTTTTGTTAAGATATTATTTATGAGAAGAATGGAATGCCTAATTTGAAGAAGGTACCGGTATACTAAAATTAAAATTAAACCTTTTTATAACTCATCTGTTGTACATGATTGATTTTTGAAGCTTGTATAGTCAGCCCAAGCAAAGAAGACCCTCTGGCAAGACGGGACAATGACTCAAGCTCGGTCAATATTGGTTCAAACATTATCAATTTGATCTCAAATTGTAGGAAACAATTTGATCTACTAATTAAGATCACATTTGTAATTCTTGAACAAATATTGACCAAGCTGGAGTCATTTTCCCATCTTGCCAGAGGCTCTTCCTTGCTTGGACATACTATATCGATAAATATTTCACATTTCAAGAACCATTTTCTGTGCTCAGCAATCGAATTTGTTAAATCTTGTCGAATTAAAAAAAATCATATTTTTTCGATTATTAATTATGATACTCCATTTTTTTCGGTGTTGTATCTTTTTACGTTTCTCTTAAGAGTATCAATTTTCCTTTAATCTCATTTTCAAAATCTTATCAATAATACTCTTATCATTCCTAACAATCTCTGATAAAGATTTATTTTGAAATACATTTCTTAAACGTCCACACAAAATATCAATCACACACATATATATATAGAAGTAGGATTAAAAGTTGTCACATAAATATACATTCATATATAGAGTATAATATATAGTCAATATTTATATATAAATATGTTTGACAGGCACCAACAATATGACCAAATATAAAGAGGTTCCAATGATAATTTTTCGCACATTAAAACATTTATTACGTCAAAATAAGCACTTGATTTATAATAAAAAGAGTTCAATACAATAGGAAAGAGATACTATAAATTGCATATTTCCGATTTCACTCCTTTACTGTAATATGACTATCGGCTATCATAGTCTGTCCAAGCAACGAAGACCCTTTGGCAAGATGGTAAAATGACTAAAGCTCGATCAATATTGTTTCAAAAATTATTGATTTGGTCTCAAATTGTAGGAAACATTCTGATCTACAATTTGAGATCAAATCAATAATTTTTGAAACAATATTGATCGAGCTGGAGTCATTTTCTCATCTTGCCAGAGGGTCTTCTTTGCTTGGACAGACTATAGTATAAGATTGATGTGCACATATTGAGACTATCTGAATAACTTACAGCACTGGCGGCTCGTGCCCACGAAACAGGTGAAGTGCTGTACAGTAAAAGATACGGACACTTCACCTGTTTCGTGGGTACGAGCCGCCAGTGACTTACAGCGGTTGTTATTTTTTACAGTGTTAAACTTTTCCAGCAAACCATACACAAACTCACACATACGCACACTCACACACATCCAAATATCTATACTGATATACAAATATATTGTCAAGTGAAATTTAGAAGTACGTAACATTACAATGAAGTCACTCTGACCAAGCAAAGAAGACCCTCTGGCAAGATGGGGAAGTGACTCCAGCTCGGTCAATATTGGTTCAAAAATTATTAACTTTATCTCAAATTGTAGGAAACAATTTGATCTACTATTAAAACCACATTTATTATAATTCTTGAACAAATATTGACCAAGCTGGAGTAATTTTCCCATCTTGCCAGAGGGTCTTCTTTGCTTGGACAGACTGTATCTTCTAGAGAAATTTATATCTTCCTTTTCTCAATATTCATTAATATTAATTAAATCTATCACACTAAGACGTTACTCCACTTAAAATTATATTAGTCTTTATATAATATAGATGGTTAAGTTGATAGTGTCGGTAGTCTGCCCAAGCAAAGAAGACATTCTGGCAAGATGGGGAAATGACTCCAGCTTGGCCAATATTTGTTCAAGAATTATAAATCTGGTATCATATTGTAGATCAGAATGTTTCCTACAATTTGATACTAAATTGATAATTTTTGAAACTATATTAATAACTGAGCTGAAGTCATTTTCCCAGCTTGCCATAGAATGTCTTCTCTGCTTAAACAGATTATATTTTTGTATTTCTTATAAATAGTTTATTTAACGGCGGTTTTATACTATTTTTCAAATCAATTATCTTTGTTGCTATTAATTTTATCCCAACTCTTGTTTTCCTGTCCAAGCAAAGAAGACCCTCTGGCAAGATGGGAAAATGACTCCAGCTCGATCAATATTGTTTCAAAAAATATTGATTTGGTCTCAAATTGTAGATCAGAATGTTTCCTACAATTTGAGATCAAATTGATAATTTTTGAACCAATATTGACCGAGCTAGAGTCATTTTCCCATCTTGCCAGAGGGTCTTCTTTGCTTGGACTGACTGTAATCATACAACATTCATACACAAAAGCTCTAGAAGATTTTCGAAAATGTCTAAAAAGCTATACTTAGAGGTTAGTACGTGATTCACAATCATCAATCTATTTACATTTCATTGTATAGTCTGGTCGATCAAAGAAGACATTCTGGCAAGATGGGAAAATGACTCTAGCTCGGTCAATATTGGTTCAAAAATTATCAATTTGATCTCAAATCGTAGGAAACATTCTGATCTACAATTTGAGACCAAATCAATATTTTTTGAAACAATATTGATCGAGCTGGAGTTATTTTCGCATCTTGCCAGAATGTCTTCTTAGCTTCAACAGACTATATGTCGTAATAAAGTATTGTGTTGTGACAGTTTTGATATAGTCTGTATAAGCAAAGAAGACCCTCTGGCAAGATGGGAGAATGACTAAAGCTCAGTCAATTTTGGTTCAAAAATTATCAATTTGATCTCAAATTGTAGGAAACAATTTGATCTATAATTTAAGACCACTTTTATAATTTTTGAACAAATATTGACTGAGCTGGAGTCATTTTCCCATCTTGCCAGAGGGTCTTCTTTGCTTGGACAGACTATAATAATGTAGGAAAGATTGAATAAGCTCCAAACACTCGGTGGACAGAGTGCACTAATAGACAAAAAATGAATGAAAAATATTAACTCAAAATCATTGAAATAAGTTTGAAAATGAGAAAAAAGGATACCAGAAATAAAAAAGTAATAAATTAAAAATATCAAGTATACCAGAAATAAATAAAATGATTGATAAAATTGGAAAATGGTAAAACTAATGCCGGGTTTTTCCAAACACAGTCAAACTAGAGGGACCCTCAAATTTTGACAGAACAGCTGACATTTTCTATGCCAATTGTAGAAAATGTAGTAAACTGTAGTAAACTTGAGGGTCCCTCAAATTTGAGTGTGCTTGGAAAAACCGGGTATTTGATTCCCAGTCAAGAATTCCAAAATTAAACAATATTTTTAAAATAAAATAATATTCTTGCTTGGTTCCAATATGATTTTAGAGAATCGAAAATGAGTTTTGTAATCGAGTTGAGAAAAATTTGTCTAGATTTTTGAAAAACTGTAATTTTGAGTTTTGATCGCAGTAATTGCTTATATTATCAGGTATGATAAGTGCAAGCTTAGATATAGTCTGTCCAAGCAAAGAAGACCCTCTGGCAAGATGGGAAATGACTCCAGCTCGGTCAATATTGGTTCAAAAAATATCAATTTGATCTCAAATTGTAGGAAACAATCTTCTCTACAATTTGAGAACAAATTTCCAATTTTTAAACCAATATTGACCGAGCTGGAGTCATTTTCCCATCTTGCCAGAGGGTCTTCTTTGCTTGACCAGATTATACAAGCTCTAACTGTTTTCAATTTTTTTCGTTTTTTCGCTGTCGTTGACTGTCCTAAGAGAGCTGAGTACTTATAATACTTTTTGAGTAGTTGTGAAGGTGATATTGTGGTATTTATCCATTCAATTTACATTATTTTCATTTAATTTATAATACTCATTTGCAAACAGCCGATTTCTTGAAGTTTTCTTTATCTCTCATAACCCACGCACAAGCCTAGAGCTTCATACGGGCATCACCTCCAGAAATTGATTCTATTAGATGAACGATTCCCAGTCTTCCAAACAAATTAAAATAAACCATGAACAACTAAAATCCAAACAAAATGAAAAAAATAAACTTCAGCAACAATACTTTATTACAGAGTAATTTACAAGATTTATACAAATATCAATCGAGACTAGCATAACATAATATGTAATTTACACAATTAACAAAATTAATTCAAAACATCTGGATCGATAATAATTATTATTTATCAACTAATGGCAACACAATATAACTAGAATCATTTCTACTTCAATGTACATACTTTTTAACTAATAATTTTTACAATATTTTCGAGTATTTTTTGGCAAAAATTGAGTAAAAGTACTTAAATTGAATAATTTAAAACAAAATATTCGGATAATATCGGGATTAAAATAGATTATGGAAGTTTGTATTTGAAAAAACGTTCAACAGTCTGTCCAAGCAAAGAAGACCCTCTGGCAAGATGGGAGAATGACTCAAGCTCAGTCAATTTTGGTTCAAAAATTATCAATTTGATCTCAAATTGTAGGAAACAATTTGATCTATAATTTAATACCACTTTTATAATTTTTGAACAAATATTGACCAAGCTGGAGTCATTTTGCCATCTTGCCAGAGGCTCTTCTTTGCTTGGCCAGACTATAACTGTTAATATTTTCAATAGTTTATGGAAAGAAGACCAAATAAAAGTTTAATAATAATAGTGAAAAAAGGAAGAACAATATTGATATTGCTATTAAAATCAATAATCACAGTCTGAAAATTTAACCTGAAGAAGAGTACATTCGTAAATAATATCAATTAAAAGTGGAGATTTTTCCTCAAAATTAATTTAAAAAACTTACAATAATAAGGTATTGAAATTGGAATTTATAATTAACATTAATATGAATATAATTCGAAACTTATTTTCAACAATATATTTTTCCCGTGAAAAATAGGATTTATACATTTTTCTAGATCATTGATAGACCTTGCGAAGGATGGCTGATTCGATAATATAATTTTATAGCCTATCTATATTTTCTTTCAAAATTTTCAATTTTCAATCTCGATATTTTGAAAATAAGGTTTCAAACTCTTAGAGTCATCAACAATAGATTTTCAAAATTATTACTTTCTCAATATATAAGTTTAATAAAGAAATAAACCTATACTTTTGAAACAAGAGTACTATAGGAGTCTCCAATAATATAAATATAAATAATATTATAAAGCTAGTAACCTATACTAAATATCAACTGTAATAAAGTCTGTCCAAGCAAAGAAGACCCTCTGGCAAGATGAGAAAATTACTCCAGCTCGTTCAATATTGGTTCAAAAATTATTGATTTGGTCTTAAATTGTAGATCAAAATGTTTACTACAATTTGAGATCAAATTGATAATTTTTCAACCAATATTGACCGAGCTGGAGTTATTTTCCCATCTTGCCAGAGGGTCTTCTTTGCTTGGACAGACAGACAAACCCAGATCTCTTTTAATCTATTCTCAAAATAGATCACAATTACTATCTTCATAATATTTGTACATCAAATATAAGAAATAATAGAAGACCAGAGTGATTTGAAATGAACAATTAAAAATTATAATTTTTATTAAAATTAAAAATTATAATTTTTATTAAAATTGAAATTTGAATTAATTAAAAATTAGAGCGAACAATTAATATCAATTTACTCAATATTAATAACATTTACTCAAGTAAACAAAATAAATTAACTAATCAACAATTCATTTCTATAATTAAATCAAGCTAAGCATGAAAATAAAAAATGGTTAATAATGATAAAAAAAATTTAACTTGCATCAGGCTAAGATGAGCTTGCAAAAGCAAGTGTAGTGAATAAAACAGTAGTTTAAGCGACTTACGCCCTGATATCTCCGTTTAAACCGAGTTTATCAAAACCAAGCTTAAACCGACTGTTCATGGTTTGATCCAAGTTTCAACTAAACCACGTTTTGTCAAGCTTACTCTAGAACGATGCATCAGGCCTAAATAAAATAATCTCAAAACAATTTTAAACCTAGTTTAATCAGGTTTTAAATCATTGGTTGTCAGTGAATTTTGAATACGTTTAGTTGAACTAATAGCTGGATGATACATACAGGCCTATAGTCTGTCCAAGCAAGAAGACCCTCTGGCAGGATGGAAGAATGACTCCAGCTCGGTCAATATTGGTTCAAAAATTGTCAATTTGATCTCAAATTGTAGGAAACAATTTGATCTACTATTAATACCACATTTATAATTCTTGAGCAAATATTGACCAAGCTAGAGTCATTTTCCCATCTTGCCAGAGGCTCTCCTTTGCTTGGACAGACTATAATAAAATAGATAAAAGTACCTAAAAAAATTCTACGCTAATTTTCCAATCAAACAAATGATTTAGTCAAAAAATTAATTATTTATACATACATTCAACAAAATCTGTTCAATTGAGAATGAAAACAGAGTTGAAGAATTAAAATAATTTACATAGAGATTTACCAAACAGAGTGGGTTTCATATAAAATAAATAATGATAAAAAGTAGAACAATTGAAACAATTTTCATAAAGGTACACCAAATATAGTAAGTATCATATGAAATAAATAATAAAAGAGTTGAAAAATTAGAATAACTTTAGTAGAGGGATATAGTCTGTCCAAGCAAAGAAGACCCTCTGGCAAGTTGTGAAAATGACTCCAGCTTGGTCAATATTTGTTCAAGAATTTATAAATGTAGTCTTAATAGTAGATCAAATTATTTCCTACAATTTGAGATCATATTGATAATTTTTGAACCAATATTGACCGAGCTTGAGTCATTTTCCCATCTTGCCAGAAGGTCTTCCTTGCTTCGACAGACTATAACTCCAAATATAGTGAATTCCATATTTTCAATAAAATTAACACCGCTTAGATATTATACTGGCTTTAGCTGACGAATAATTTTACCCTAAAATGCTTTATAACTTAGTGATTAACAAAAACTGTTCAGGGTTTGAAATATCTAATTTTTCCTATTTACAAAATTGACACATGAATTTGGATAATTGCATTAATATTATTAATATATTTCATAATGTTATAGATGATTATTATTATTACATTTATTAAGACAGCAATTGGTTTTTCTAAACGGGTTCTCCGTTAAATTAAACAAATCGTTAAGTTAATTGTCGACTTAGAAACCGATCGTTAGTGAATTTCGAACGGTTTTTCATTAGTAATATCATCATTGTAAAAGTTCATTTGTTAGGCTATCTTTCTAGTTGTAATAATTCATGGGTTAAACGGCAAGATCTAGCAAAATTTTATCGATATCATTGTTACTTTATCAATCTAGCAAAACATATCGATAGAATTTCAGGGAAAGTTATTACTAATGTCTAAGTGAAATAAATAAATTTTTTGCGCCACTTGAATTTGGCAGCTATTAAAAAAGAAATAATAATAATAATGGAGTAAATATAAGTTATGTACGTAGAATCAATTATTATAAAATAGGATGTTATAGTTTAAGTAAGCTGAGAAGATCTCCCTTACAATACATTTCACATTAGGATGGCGTATCTTCTCAGGTTCCGAAAACTAGACAAATTTTCAACATAATATTGTGTCACAAAATCTTTAAAAGGTTTCATAAAGTTCGTTTTTCAAAAAAATTAAAATTGGAATTCAAACAATCATCAAAATACTAAATATTTAAAATTGAACTGTAAAACTAAGAAAGTCAACACAAGAAAACCTTTACAAAATATAACAAATCTTTCAAATATTTTCACCAACCATTCGTAAGAGCACACATCTCAACAAAATTATATAGTCTTTCCAAGCAAAGAAGAGCCTCTGGCAAGATCGGAAAATGACTCCGGCTTGGTCAATATTTGTTCAAGAATTATAAATCTGGTCTAAATAGTAGATCAAACTGTTTCCAACAATTTGAGATCAAATTCATCATTTTTGAACCAATATTGACTGAACTTTAGTCATTTTCCCATCTTGCCAGAATGACTCCAGCTTGATCGATATTTGTTCAAGAATTATAAATCTGGTCTAAATAGTGGATCAAACTGTTTCCAACAATTTGATATCAAAATTCATCATTTTTGAACCAATATTGACCGAGCTTGAGTCATTTCCCCATCTTGCCAGAGGGTCTTCTTTGCTTGGACAGACTGTCCCAATAGAGCTCGTCTTCAGTTAAACGTTAACAGTTTTATTGACACAAGTTAAAAAAACTGTCACAAACTATTCAAGTCTCATCAACTTATTTACCCTTATATGACAATAGCAATACAATATACATATATATAGAAGCAACAAGGCATTCTGGCAAGATGGGAAAATGACTCAAGCTCGGTCAATATTGGTTCACAAATTATCAATTTGGTCACAAAATGTGGATACGAATCTTTCCTTCAATTTGAGACCAAATCAATATTTTTTAAACCAATATTGACCGAGCTTGAGTCATTTTCCCATCTTGCCAGAATGTCTTCTTCGCTTGGAAAGACTATTACACACTTACTTCATAATTATTATTGAAACTGAAATCTGTGAGAGTATTATAGCAATAATATCAACATCAACCACTATAGATATACAGTAATATTTATGCAAGCGGCAGGAGAAACGATAAATAGATATATTATACAATAATAAGATTTTCAAGTTTATTATACAGAGACTATGTTATGATCACAGTGTGGCTTTTGGATGTCAAAATTATTTATTTATAAAATTAAAATAAACACATAATATAGGTAGCAACCGGAGCCGGTATCTCGATTTTTGATAAATCTGTGGTTTGATTACATCACGTCTTTCCATTGAATTTTCTTATTCTCCTTCTTCTTCTTCTTCTTCTTCTTCCACTCCTTCGTCTTCTTCTCCTACTTCTACGTCTTCTTCTTCTTCTTCTCTTCTTCTTCTTCTTCTTTCTCTTCGTCTTCTTCTCCTACTTCTACGTCTTCTTCTTCTTCTTCTTCCTCTTCTTCTTCTTCTTCTTCTTCTTCTTCTTCTTTCTTCTTCTTCTTCTTCTTCTTCTTTTTCCACTCCTTCGTCTTCTTCTCCTACTTCTTCGTCTTCTTCTTCTACTTCTTCTTCTTCTTTCTTCTTCTTCTTCTTCTTTCTTCCTTCTTCTTCTTCCTTCTTCTTCTTCTTCTTCTTCTTCTTCTTCTTCTTCTTCTTCTTCTTCTTCTTCTTCTTCTCTTCTTCTCTTCTTCTTCTTCTTCTCTTTCTTCTTCTTCTTCTTCTTCTTCTTCTTCTTCTTCTTCTTCTTCTTCTTCTTCTTCCTCTTCTTCTTCTTCTTCTTCTTCTCTTTCTTTCTCTTCTTCTTCTTCTTCTTCTTCTTCTGCCTCTTCTTTTTCTTCTTCTTCTTCTTCTTCTTCTTCTTCTTCTTCTACTTCTTCCTCTTCTTCTTCTTCTTCTTCTTCTTCTTCTTCTTCTTCTTCTTTTTCTTCTTCTTCTTCTTCTTCTTCTTTCTTCTTCTTCTTCTTTTTCTCCTTTCTTCTTCTTCTTCTTCTTCTTTCTTTCTTCTTCTTCTTCTTCTTCTTCTTCTTCTTCTTCATCTTTCATCATCTTCTTCTTCTTCTTCTTCTTCTTCTTCTTCTTCTTCTTCTTCTTCTTCTTCTTCTTCTTCTTCTTCTTCCTTTTCTTCCTCTACTTCTTTTTCTTCCTCCTCTTCTTCTTCTTGAGGAGTATATAGTATATAGTATTGGTTTCCATTATGTTAAAGCTTTCAAATTAAAATGTACCATATTTGAAATGTTGGAAAAGTAAATTTTAACGTTGTTTCCATTTAGTTGAAAAAAAAAATTGTTCAAATGTGCCTGTAATCCCGCATCAGAGTTCAAAACTTTGACATTGGTATCTCGGTTAAAAATTTAATCCCAACAAACTCTAATGAAGCTATCCACACTGTGATTATAATATTACAATCTCTGCACTCTATAATAATCAATATTTTATAACAGGGTTATTAATAATCGGAATCTAATTTTCAAAATTTCTCCCTTCGGATACTATTCTGCGCTTACTTTCCTCCTCCTCCTCCTCCTCCTCCTCCTCCTTCGTTCGCCCTCCTCCTCCTCTTTGCGCCCTCATTCGTGGCCAGTTTAGGGAAGAGGCACTACCACTTGCACGTAGGAGACGGGGAAATAACCGGTTCGTCCGTTAAGGCTTCCTTCAAACCAGTTCTCGTCAACAGCCTGAGTCAGCTGAATTGTGTCGCCTTCCTGCAAGATTCAGATTCAGATTCAGATTCCAACACTTTATTCATGTAGATTACATAATACAATGATTCGAATCCTATGCTATAAGAATAAAAATAAATGAAAATTACACTAATTACATTATGGTTCGCATAAGTTGGCTAATTATAAACTATAAAAACTTGCAAAATGAGACAGATGTAGGATTCAATAAGCTAACTAACGGTAATATAAATTTGTGCTGTATCTACATAAAATGGCGGAGTTTAGACATATAAATGTCCATTCTTGGAGAGGGATGTTCAAAGACATCTCTCCCATTAACACTCAACCATGGGCGAATATTTTTCTGATCTTTACGACTACGGTACTAGGTATTTATTTTATTGGAAATTTCATACTATTAAATTATGTAAAAAAATTAATTTAAATTAAATAATTTAATTTAAAAAAAAATTTAATTTACAAATTAAATAATATTAAAAATGTAAAAAAAGGCGTGAGAGAGACAAAGATTGCTTCAGTCAGCTTGAAAATGTGACCTGTGACGTCATAAAACCATGGTCGTGTACCAATAGAGTAGAAAATTGACAAAATCTGTGTGTTTATTTAATTATTATAAAGGGTATTTGATTTATTTCATTTCATCTATCAATTATATTAACCTACTCTGTTTTATGGTAGTCAATATTGTAAATCCGAAACTCACTTTGAATTTATATAAAGGTCAATTATATTAACCTACTCTTAACCTACTCTGTTTTATGGTAGTCAATATTGTAAATCCGAAACTCACTTTGAATTTATATAAAGGTCAATTATATTAACCTACTCTATTTTATGGTAGTCAATATTGTAAATCCGAAACTCACTTTGAATTTATATAAAGGTCAATTATATTAACCTACTCTGTTTTATGGTAGTCAATATTGTAAATCCGAAACTCACTTTGAATTTATATAAAGGTCAATTATATTAACCTACTCTGTTTTATGGTAGTCAATATTGTAAATCCGAAACTCACTTTGAATTTATATAAAGGTCAATTATATTAACCTACTCTATTTTATGGTAGTCAATATTGTAAATAGAAAACTCACTTTGAATCCGAGCTCTCCAGGGTTCTCCGGTTCAAAGTCGTATAGCGCTGTGCAACATGGAGATTTTCCACCTGCATTCATCGGAGTTCTGGCTGGAGAACCCTTCACTGGAGAAGGCAGCGGCGATGCTGGAAACACAAAATTAAAATTAAAATGGAATAGAATTCAAAAAATCTCTTACTCATCCTCAATAATGATGATAAAAATCTGAATCATTAGACTCTATATTAAATAGAATTTTACTTAAAATCGGGTTTACACACAGGAGATTTATAATATTCAAGGTTATATCGTGTAGAAACAAATAATACAAGCAAGACTAACTAGAAAACAACTAGCACAGAAGCACAAAGGCGTTTTTACATACGAATAATTTAAGTTTACAAACGAGCCTGTTAGGCGAGTTTGGAAAATAATTATGAGTATGTTAACCTTCCCACACGAATTATATACATTTCGTCATAATAGTCTGAGAAGGATTTATTAGAACCTCAAACAACTGAGAACATTAACTGAAGCCAACATAACCACAACACAATAGCTATCACAAAAGCACACAGTAAACTGTCATGGCGGCTTGTTTGACTCGTTAATTCATACGTCGGAATTTGTAATAAAACAGCTGGGCTAGATTTTCAGTGCTGTAATTATCATCTTGATGATGGTTAGTGCTGTCATAATCATCAGAATGATTATTCCCGCATTCAGAACAGCTGATCTTTGATTCTCCTGTAAACAGCAATTTCCCAAACGCGAATCTAGCTTGGAAAGTTGTCCATCACATTCTAGTATGGCGAAAATGTTTTTTTTGTGCAATGGGTCTTCCTAGACCTAGTACAACAACAAACCAATCTATCAATCTTCATCAATCAATCAAATATTATTATGATCATTATGAATTCCGTGCTGTAAATAAAATCTGGTGTTATTTAAATTTCTGTTAACAGCAATTTACAAAACTTCAATCTTGCTTAAAAAATTGTTTATTAGATAGATATATAGATAAATTAATGTCTTTATTGTAAATTACAAAAAGAGTTGTGATCGATTACAAACTACTATGACAAGAACACTTCAGTAGAACGCCGATTAACCGAATTGCCAATTATCCGAATCGGTCTTGAACGTAGTAATAATTGAAAACCATCGTTCACGACGTGATCGTAGCGCGACCAGGCGATGTGCTGTATAGTCTGTCCAAGCAAAGAAGACCCTCTGGCAAGATGGGAGAATGACTCAAGCTCCATCAATATTGGTTTAAAAATTAACAATTTGATCTCAAATTGTAGGAAACAATTTGATCTACTATTAAGACTACATTTATAATTCTTGAACAAATATTGACCAAGCTGGAGTCATTTTACCATCTTGCCAGAGGGTCTTCTTTGCTTGGTCAGACTACTTACTGAATTGTAATTACTGTTCTGTTCTCTAGTACAGTATTTGTTTTGCTTTCCATATCAACTTAACATCACTACACTGTACTTTTCAAATGTAATAAAGTTTTCTCCAAGTTTAACACATTGTTTTCTTTAATAAAATTACATGCCCAATTATCAGAATTTTTGCTTATCCGAATTGATCCTGGTCCCAATTAGTTCGGATAATCGGCGTTCTACTGTATTACCATTCTAGTTACAATGCGATATCCGATGAAAAACAAGAGAGAAATGAGAGAGAGAGAGAGAGAGAGAGAGAGAGAGAGAGAGAGAGAGAGAGAGAGAGAGATATTAGATTAGATCACTTTATTCAAATAGATAACATAATACAGCTTATTAGATTCTACATTGCAAACAATAAAAACCAATTCAACAATAAATTTTACAAAATAGAAACTTTTAGTAAAAATTCAATGAAAAACGGTGATGTAATTATCAATTTGAGGTCTGCGCAATGGATTAGGAGTGTAAGTTATCTAGATGAAAGGCGAAGTTTGGACATAAAGATGTCCATTCTTGGGAATGGATGATAAGGATATCCTTTCCATTAACACTTGGCCTTGAGAGAGAGAGAGAGAGAGAGAGATGAATGATGAATACAAACCGTTCTGCGAGAGAGAGACACTGGGACGTCCGCCCAGATCCAGCTGATTGGGCGTGGCGTGAGTGGGAGAAGAAGCCTGCGAGCCTCCTTTACGACCAGCGGATAGAGAGAGAGAGAGAAGAGAAAAGATGCAAAGAGGATGGCACAAGACAACATCAATCACAACTTCAAACACAACATCAATCACATCATCAATCACAACATCATCAATCACACTTAAGAGAGATATTATTTGAGTTTATAGTTTACCACAGTTAGTAAAGTTTGAAATTTCAGTTATAAAGTTTGTAAAGCTTAAGGCTGAGGCCGCTCTGCCGGTGGGTAGAGCCTGGAGGGTGGAGGGTAGTTGGCAAATCTATAGAACATACACACCATCCACAGTAATACATCGTATGAATGATATGACGTCATGCTGTTTTTTTGAGGTTATGTTGTCCATATTTAAGAATTTCAAGATGGCGGCTGAACACATACCATTCATACGATGTATTACTGTGGATGGTGTGTATGTTCTATAGATTTACCAACTACCCTCCACCCTCCAGGCTCTACCCACCGGCAGTGCGGCCTCAGCCTTAGAGCTGGTGTCAAAAATAAGGGATATTGGCGAATGTTTGTTATTGATACTAAACTCTGTCAGGACAGGCTGAAACTGTGTATATTAATATTGCTGGGCTTGCTATCGTCGAGATGTACTCTCGAACACAGCTCGCTGACTGTCCTTACAGAGCTGAGAACCATTGGCCAACTATAGTCTGCCCAAGCAAAGAAGACCCTCTGGCAAGATGGGAAAATGACTCCAGCTCGGTCAATATTCGTTCAAGAATTATCAATTTAGTCTCAAATTATAGGTAACATTCTGATCTACAATTTGACACCAAATCAATATTTTTTGAACCAATATTGACCGAGCTGGAGTCATTTTCTCATCCTGCCAGAGGGTCTTCTTTGCTTGGACAGACTATATACCTTATTTTTTGACGCCAGCTATACCTGTAGAACCATCAATTAGCTATTTATCTTGAAATTTCTTGAATTAATTAAATCTTAGCTATAACATATTATTACTGTATGTATTCTGATAACCAGAACATGGATATCGATAATACACACACCAAATGGATTCATATTGATATAGTTTGTTCAAGCAAAGAAGACCCTCTGGCAAGATGAGAAAAAGACTCCAGCTCGGTCAATATTGGTTCACAAACTATCAATTTAGTCTCAAATTATAGGAAACATTCTGATCTACTATTTGAGAACAAAGCAATATTGACCGAGCTGGAGTAGTTTTCTCATCTTGCCAGAGGGTCTTCTTTGCTTGGACAGACTATAAAAATGGTTTTAGATCAAGATTATGATCCAAATCTCCTCATACTATCCGCGCAAGCTATGAAGATACGCCGTTACAATAGACTTTATATTGAACGGCGGGTCTACTCAGCTTGTGCACACTATACAGTATAATACCTATAGTTATATTTCACTTAAACTATTTCTCTCAGTTCCAATAGATATATTTCACTAAAACTATTTCTCTCAATTCAAAATAAATGATTAGGCTATATAGTTATAGTTAATATAGTTATGATTATTATACAGAGTGTTCCGAAAATAACTGATTCCAGTACTACCACGGTGTTCCTCAAGCTATAAGAAACAGAAAATGTCAAGCGCAAAATGTTAACCGCCATTTTGTGTTTTTATAATTTTCCATCATAACTCGATAATGGATGCACACATTCCTTTGAAATTTGGTATGCCCAAGTATACATAAGAATGATTGTATTTGCTGTGACATACGTCACATAAGCATGATTGCTTGAAAATAGTAATCGCAAAAATTCTTAATATCAGAAATTTTCAAAATGGCGGCCGACTTAAATTTTAATTCTGAATTTACTGTTGAAAAGAATGGTTTTATGAACATTTTACCATTACAAAAATGTAGAGCTTCAAATTCTGAAGAAAATGGTGCCTGATTTGACAGGATTCGATGATAAATAACTGAGATATGACGATTTTAATTTTTATTTTCGTGAATTTACGCCCGACAAGCCTGACTAACGGTATTCATAGAGACTTGGTTCGGTATAAAAATTAAAAAAAAAAAAATTATTTCAAATTTAATTTAAATAAAAATTACTGTATTTCGGTTATCTATTATTGTATTTGTATGAACCAGGTTTCATTTTATTGAGAATTTGAAGCTCTATATTTTTGTAATGGTACAGACTTTCGTAAAACCATTCTTTTCAACAGTAAATTCAAAATGAAAATTTCAGTTGGCCGCCATTTTGGAAATTTCAGATATTAAGAATTTTTTAGATTACTATTTTCAATTAATCATGCTTATACTTGGGCATACCAAATTATAAAGGAATATGTGCATTTATTATAGAGTTATGATGGAAAATCATAAAAACACAAAATGGCGGATAACAGGAAAACAGGAGAAGGAGAATTATAAGGATAACAGAATTAGGATAACAGGAAAAGGAGAATTTGGCATTTTGCGTATGACATTTTCTGTTTGTCATAGCTTGAGGAACACCGTTGTGGTACTCGAATCAGTTATTTTTGGAACACCCTGTATATATTATAGACACACACCACTGCCAGAGTTAGACAAGCTGAGAAAAAGAAAAAGAACAGAACATAGAAGAAGAATAATGGGTTAACTTAGAACATAAAGAAAAGTGTAGCTGTCGCGGTTTCTTAGCTAATGTTAAAAATAAATCATAAATATTAATGAATGAAATCATGTTAGGTATAGTCTGTTCAAGCAAAGAAGACCCTCTGGCAAGATGGGAAAATGATTCCAGCTTGATCAATATTTGTTCAAGAATTATAGATGTGGTCTCAATTGTAGATCAAATTGTTTCCTACAATTTGAGATCAAATTGATAATTTTTGAACCAATATTGACCAAGCTGGAGTCATTTTCCCATCTTGCCAGAGGGTCTTCTTTGCTTGGACCAGACTATACAATCAGCATTGATTAATTGCTGGATGTTCTCTCATAGTACGATTGAAACTATTCCTTTTTATGAAGCCTACAATGTTTTGAAGCACAGAAGAGCCTCTTGCAAGATGGCGGAGGGAGGGAAGTGAGAGTGTAACTACGCATGCGCAGAACTCAGAATTCCAGGGTAAAATCACTTCAGCCAACCTACTACCGGTTTTACACTAATCATAATCGTATTGATTCCACTAATACATGAATGTATTTATTTAATTATTGACATTTATAATATGATATTATATGATAATATTATAATTAATCATATTATTATCATCATGATAGCATAAATCATAACATAATAATAAACCAAGACAGAAAAAATTAGTCTAAAGCCGCGTATCCACAGTCCAAGGCATGTGCCGCGAATGCCTCAAGGTACAGTCTGTTCACGCAAAGAAGAGTCTTGCTACTACTACTAGTCTACTATCTACTCCAGTCTCCAGCTCGGTCAATATTGGTTCAAACATTATTGATCTGGTCTCAATTAACATTTCGATCTTCAATTCAAGACCAAATCAATAATTTTTGAACCAATATTGACCGAGCTGGAGACTGGAGTAAAGCCGCGTATCGACAGTCCATGGCATGGTCCGTGCCACACATGCCTCGGACTGTCGATACCGGGTTTGCTAGCAGCCAGGCAAACGCGGCACACAATTCGCAGCGAGCAGTGCCTGTTGCCTCGCAACGCACAACGAACAATTCTACAAACTAACCTCAAAATTGTACCCCATTCCTATGCATTTTTGTGATTGAGAATTCTATTTGGGTGCAGAAGGTTCTAATAGGCAATAATAAACATTGCCTTAAATTTTTATCTACTAATTGAGCACAAACTAACCTCCAAAGTCCAAATTATCAATTGTCAGAGCTTAGTTGCTTCGTCTCCCGCTTGATGGCGGGTCAATTTGTTCGCGTGCTCGCATTTTTGGTTAGGCCTGTATCACACGATAATAGTTCTATGATATGATCATACCTGATCATATGGAAAAAGATGAAAATATGATTTAGTACTTTCATTTCTTTCCATATGATCAGATATGCTCATAGAACTATTATCGTGTAATAACGGCCTTGCAAAAATTGCAGATCACACATATGCCTCAGCCATGAGTTCATACTTTTTTTGCAGACTGTACCGCGAGGCATTCGTGGCACATTGTTATTGTTATTGTTATGAGGGTGAAGCCCACATGAGCTCATAGGCTTGTGCGTGGGTAATGATATGGATGATAGATAACGACTACTTTGAGGTAGTCGGGACCGACGGCTTATCGTCTCCTCCGAAAGACGGAAACATGCCTCGGAATGTCGATACGCGGCTTAAGCCTGTACTATTTCTTCCTAAATTTGGTTATGTTAGAACAATTTGAATTTCGACTACTGGCAGCAGTGAATGGCAGCCAAAGGCTCTTCTGTGCTTGGCACAACTATATGTGAAAACTCTAATTGACAACATTAGCTGTTGGAGCGCACAAGATGCAGTCTTTTGACAATAATTGTCTGGCCAATTGGCATCGTATGAATCCGGCATTAGACATAACTATTCATTATTTATTGTTACAATTGCGACTTGATAGCAAGTATTTTAAGCAAAGGTGATGAGTGAGTGAATGATGATTCTATGATGTTTACATGGTGAACTAGAATAGATGGATTGAAACAAATCAAGTAAATAAAATAAAAAAATAGAAGAACACATATAAAACAGCATAAAAACAACGGCCCGGTTGGAGCAGTGGGCTGGGGTGTCACAACCTTCAGTCCGCTAGCACTGCCTGCGGTCAGGGTTCGAGACCCAGTAGGCATGGCTGTTTTTCACCTCATCAATCACCTTCGCACTCATTATCCACTACCCAGGCACCAGCTAAAATTTTTATGTGGGCATCAAAAAAATAAAATAAAATAAATAAAAAAATTAAATTAAAAAAATAAAAACCCAGCTCATCCTTGCCTCTAGCGGGGGCGGCGAGTCGTGACCAGGGTGTGTCTGGGGGCGGCATGGTGTTGTGGTGGTCAGTGTTAACGTGAAACACGCTCGTACCGTTCATGCCTCCGTCCGAGAGAGAAATTCCCTCCACATGCAGGTCTGCCAACGTCTTCGGCACAAACTCCATCTTGGGACGGTTGGCGGCCTCGCTCAGTCTGGCAAACATTACAGATTCATTATCATTAATACAATCAATTAAATACAAGGGTGATAGATAAAATGAAATAAATCAAATACCCTTTTATAAACTTTAATACTACAGGGTGGTCATAAATTATTGAGCGCATTTCATAGGTGAGTGGAAAAATAACCATCCAATGGTAGAGGTCTGATCCAAGCAGAGAGAGACTGACAAGAAGACCTCTGAAGATGGAAAATGACTCCAGCTCGGTCAAAAAAATATTGATTTGGTCTCAAATTATGGATCAGAATGTTTCCTACGATTGAGACAAAAACAATAATTTTTGAACCAATATTGACCGAGCTGGAGTCATTTTCTCATCTTGCCAGAGGGTCTTCTCTGCTTGAAAATACTATAAATGTATGGTTTATTGAAAAGGCAATTTCAAATAGTCTTATTTACAACACTTGATAAGCACCATTTGTGGCACGTAAAATGTCTGGACGATATTCAAATTCACGCAATACATTATTGATTATATCTGGAGTGATTTCATCAATTACGGCTGTGATTTTTCTTTTAAGTTCATTGATATCAAGGTTATTATAATAACCTTGATTGATATTATGTAACTTGGTTGTATACTCTCTATCTTTGACAAATCCCGAAGAAAGAATAATAATAATAATAATTATTATTATGTGAATATAATTTAGTAGCGCAAAATCGCTACTAAACACAAATTTATCACTTGTGCTATGTTTTGTCAAATTTTTGATTGCCATTTCTGAGATTTGGTAAGATTTACACAATCGCCGCCATTTAAATTTTTCTTTAGAATCCGACACTCTTCAACTTCCATTAATAAAAAATACAATTTTATGATTCCTTATCCAGTTATAACCCTTATTGTTGAAAAATGGCGTTTTCTAGCACATTTTTCCAATTATCTCAATAACCGTTAAAGTTACGAACTTGGAACTGGTTTTATTGAATTCCTCAGCTAATTTTACATAGGAATTAATAATTTTAGAACCTCACTAAAGCCTCTAAAAAATTAGAAAAATTAATATTTTTTGAAAAATTTCAATTTTCCGCCATTGTTATCTCGGTAACCAAGCGTTTTTGGGGGTTGGTCCTACGGAACTTTTTGTCTACTTGGTGTAAGGAATCAGCCTGAGAAGTATTGCACATTCCTACTGAAACACTCTGTAGTTATGTGAATAGAGTTGTGATTGCTAGTGCAGCGCATCTAGAGCCGAGCAGCTCAGCAGCGCAGCTCCAGCCGCCGCTTGGGAATCGTAGCTTAATGCTAACAGAACAATGTTAAGCAGCTAGTGATTGATTGTGAAGGCTACTCACTTTTCTTGAAGATTCTCGACCACAGTTTTCATAATTTCAGTACACTGCTGATGGTATTCATACAGCGCCTCAGCGAAAGTTACCAGCTGAGATACTTGCTCCACCTGAATTCAACAAAAACAAAAATATAAACAACTAATTACACACAAATTGAGAAAAAAAAATCTTACGGCTTTCAATGGTGGGGAAACCCTTCCGGGTAGTTCCACCTCGCCAATGTGTACTCGGCCAAATACTGGTGTCACCCATCCAAGATCAGTCCACAGTGCTCGTTACTCAACATCACGTTCACCGATAGATCACCCTCACCGAGAGACCAATTGCCAGTAAGTTACAACAAAATCAAAAGGATATAATTATTATTTCCTATTTGGACTTGTAACCTCAAATTTTGGACTATATTTGAATGAAAATTGTGTTTTGAAATACCAAGGGCTATGCCTGTTCTTTCAACCGATGTGTGTTTTTCCAATAGATTAATAATAATAATAATAATAATAATAATAATAATAATAATAATAATAATAATTATCAACAATACACATTATAGTAATTAGCCTAACACTAATACAGTGAAACCTCGGTAATTCGTAGTTCATGGGACCAAAGCTTTGTAGGAATTATGGAAGATTACAAATTATAGAAGCTATTAATAATGGAAAACTATTTCAAGGGACTGAGCTTTTACTACTAATTGTAGAGAATTACGAATTATATAGGTATGTTATCAAGGTTCCACTGTGATTCTAGTATTTTCAATAGTTGTATCATGATAAAGGCTCATCTTGTTTCAGGGTACAGTCTGTTGGAGCAAAGGAGACATTCTGGCAAGATGGAAGATGACTCCAGCTCGGTCAATATTAGTTCAAAAATTATAAATTTTGTTTCAAATTGTAGAAAACATTCTGCTCTACAATTTGAGACAAATGTATAAAGTTTGAACCAATATTGACCGAGCTGGAACTATTGGGAACAAGATGGGAAGATGACTCCAGCTCGGTCAATATTAGTTCAAAAATTATAAATTTTGTTTCAAATTGTGGAAAACATTCTGCTCTACAATTTGAGACAAATGCATGTGTTTTGAACCAATATTGACCAAGCTGGAACCATTTTCCCATCTTGCGAGAATGTCTTCTTTGCTTGAACAGACTATCAACAATCATTACCAATATCATCAATTTTCTAAATACGTTTAATCACTTCTATATTTAATTAGTTGTCCAGGCTTGTAATAATGGAAGTCTTCCAACTAATCAATACCTTAAGTCATCTTATTAATAATTTATAAATATTTTTCGTTTCAACCACTCTTAACAATTATCTTATCTATATCTATAAAAGCGAAATGCCATCCATTCATTCATTCACTCATGCCCGGTTTTTCCAAGCACACTCAAATTTGAGGGACCCTCAAGTTTGCTACACTTTACTACATTTCCTATACTTATCATAGAAAATGTCAGCTGTTCATCAAAATTTGAGGGTCCCTCAACTTTGAGTGTGCTTGGAAAAACTGGGCATCACTCATTCATCAGCAGAACTAACAATCCACTGAACCGAATGCGTTCAAATTTGGCAGGAATGTTCAGTTGGACCGTTAGATGCGTACTAAGAAAGTATTTTTTAAAATTCATAAGGATACGCCAAATATTTGAGTTTTTCTATAGTTTTTCGGCGTTTTCTTAATTTTTTCGAGAACCAATCGGTAGAAAATCTATCTTATAATGCTTTCAAAAATCAACTAACACTGAGAAATGTATAATGCAAACCTTAATCTTATATAATAATAGAAATATATCAAGATCATTACAGTCTGTCCAAGCATAGAAGACATTCTGGCAAGATGGGAAAATTACTCCAGCTCGGTGAAAATTGGTGCAAAAATTATAGATTTGGTCTCAAATTGTAGGAAACATTTAGATCTACAATTTGAGACTTAATTTATAGTTTTTGAACCAATATTGAGCGAGCTGTAGTCATTTCCCCATCTTGCCAGAATGCCTTCTTTGCTTGAATATACTCACATCGTTCTCGAGCAGATTGAACATTCCCATCTGGGCCAGGTGCAGTGACTCAGCGAACTTCTCCTCTGCCTGCTTGATCTCGTCATCTGCAATGTTTGAGCCTTGTACCACCACAACAGACACAAACACACCGACAGGAAAGAGCAAACAAAAATAAATTAAAAGAAAATGAAAACAAAACAAAATGAAAAAATAATAATTAATAAAAAGGAAACAAAAATTTAAAAAATAATAAAAACAGTTCAACAAAAAAACATTTGAAAAGTAGAATAAATTGAAAAAAAGAATAAAATTGAAAATAAGAATGATATAAACTTAACAAAAGATCTATAGTTCATTCACGATGCCTTGAGACGAGATAAACAAAAGCTCTGCATGTGTTTGTGTGCGACTGGTGTGGCTTCGCTTTAGCCACGACATAAACAAGTCACAGCAATGCCGAAATTCCGAATTTTGTTGTAGGCAATTCAAAATAAGTATCTCTAAGTCAAGGTTATTAGAGACCTAATTTTCTAATAACCTTGTCTCTAAGTTATCTTTTCTATAGAAACACATTGGCAAATTTCTTGTTTCGGTTGTCTCTCGACTGCATGAACCTAGAATTAACAAACAAATGGTAAAAGTTTTTGTTTCAATGCTTTAGTTACAGTCCCAACAACAAAATTCGGGATTTCGGCATTGCTGTGACTTGTTTATGTCGTGGCTAAAACGAAGCCACTCCAGACGCACACACACATATGCAGAGCTTTTGTTTATCTCGTCTCAAGCCATCGTGAATTGACTGTAGAGTATCAACACAAATCATTAAATGTACACAAAATAAGAGTTCAAGAAAGTGAAATGAAATTGTAACACCGAAAGAAGAATGAATGATAAGAAGAAAATAGGCCTACTGTAGATGAGAATTGAAATTGATAAGAAAATAAAAACTAATTGAGAGTAGTTGAGAAAATAGAAGGGAAATAAAATGAAAGAAAAATTGAAAGTTGAAAAAAGATTGACAAAAAATGAAAATAAGAATGAAATTATCATGAAATAAGACCTATAACCATGATCAATACATTGAATTGGATAAGAGAATAAGAAAGATATAATATTGGCAAAGAATAAGAGTACATGAAGTAAAATGAAAGCGAAAGAAAAATAAATGAAGAACGAATGAGATAAAAGTGAATATTGCTGACGCCAAAAAGGCAGGCGGTTTCGTCTGCTCTTTGTACCAAGTAACTATAAAGACTGGGTACACGTATAGTCTGTCCAAGCAAAGAAGACCCTCTGTCAAGATGAGAAAATGACTCCAGCTCGATAAATATTGGTTCAAAAAATATTAATTTGGTTTCAAATTGTAGATCAGAATGTTTCCTACAATTTGAGATCAAAATTGATAATTTTTGAACCAATATTCACTGAGCTGGAGTCATTTTATCATCTTACCAGAGGTTCTTCTTTGTTTAAACAGATGATAAATCAATGAATAATGGAATTAATGAATGAGAAGAAAAACAATAAATAAAAAATATATATCTCGGCAGAAAGCCGAGAAAATGAACAACTAAATATTTGTTAAACAACGTGAATAACAAGAAATTGCAAACATTGAGGTTCTTAGTAACCACTGGCGGCTCGTATCCACGAAACAGGTGAAGTGCTCGTATCTTTTACCGTACAGCACTTCACCTATTTAGTGGGCACGAGCCGCCAGTGGTTCTTACTGAAATTTGATGTTTCAATCAAATTCAATTTCAAAAAATCTGAGAACGTTTTCAAGTATTTTCGATACAGATACCAACATAAAACTATTGAATTAAAAAATAAGAATGAAGAGTTAATAGAAGTAGTTAGTAGTAAGAATTAGAATAAATTAGTAGCAAATAAAAATAACAAATCAACTTGAAGGCACTGGCGGCTCGTGCCCACAAAACAGGTGAAGTGCTCCTATCTTTTACTGTACAGCACTTCACCTGTTTCGTGGGCACGAGCCGCCAGTGCTTGAAGGCGATGCTAATAGTGTGAATAAATGAAATAAATGCAAGGTGATTTTTATGGTGCATATAGAAAATTTGAAAAAATAAATTAAAAAGATAGATTAAGTAATGAAATAATATGCACTTGATCATATTATACACAAATTGGATTGAAGCTTAGGCGAAAAAATATGAATCAGAAACATTTCATCCATTCTTTATACACTAAACTAATGACAGCCATTATATAGCTTTAATCTGTCCTCCAAGCTGAGAAGACCGTCTGACAAGATGGGAGAATGACTCCTGCTCGGTCAATATTGGTTCAAAACTCATCAATTTGATCTCAAATTGTAGGAAACAATTTGATCTACTATTGAGACCACATCTATAATTTTTGAAATAATATTGATGGAGCTGGAGTCATTTTCCCATGTTGCCAGAGGGTCTTCTTTGCTTGGACAGACAATACAACATCTATTTTTTGGAATAAGTAGATCATCAATTGATTTTCACAACAGGAAAAAATTTCCACGAGAAAAAAAATTTAAACAGTAAGGGTAAGAACCTGTCAAGAAAGGTGAGGCTCAAGGTTAGGCTGCGGGTACTACATAATTCAAAGGTATTGTACATAACCTTGTTTTGGACGTATTATATTTATCAAAATTCAGGGAAGAAATAAGTACAGGCTCAACCTAGTTTTTTTTTGCCTGGTTATAATAATATTATTATTATAATTTGTGTAATGATATCAATGATAAATGAATGAATGAATGAATGAAAGATAGTAAATATAGATATACATAAATATCATATGATTTGTATATCATAGTATTGTAAAAACCTCAAGCCTAAGCCTCACCTTTTCGACATATTCTTATCCTTGCATTATTTTATCAAAATTATTCAGACAAAAATTCATCAATTTTTTTCATTTAAAATAATACAGAATTGAGGGTACCAGGAATCAATCCCATTATTGCCCTTATTAATGGGAAACAAAATCACAGAATATCAAAGTAACAGAATAAATCAATATAACATATAGGTTATAAATAGTATAAATAATAAATAAATATACAGGATGTTTCAGGAGGAATGTGTAATACTTCTCAGGCTGATTCCTCACACCAAGTAGACAAAAAAGTTCCATGGGACCAACCGCCAAAAACGCTTTGTTACCGAGATAACAATGGTGGAAAATAGAGATTTTTCAAAATATATTATTTTTTCTAATTTTTTAGAGGCTTTAGTGAGGTTCTGAAATAATCAATTCCTATGTAAAATTAGCTGAGGAATTCAATGGAACCTGTTCCAAGTTTGTAACTTTAACGGTTATTGAGATGATTGGAAAAATATGCTAGAAAACGCTATTTTTCAACAATAAGGGTTATAACTGGATCTCTTCAACTTCCATTAATAAAAAATACAATTTTATGATTCCTTATCCCGTTATAACCCTTATTGTTGAAAAATAGCGTTTTCTAGCATATTTTTCCAATTATCTCAATAACCGTTAAAGTTACAGACATCAGACTGGTTTCATTGAATTTCTCAGCTAATTTTACATAGGAATCGATTATTTCAGAACCTCACTAAAAGATCTAAAAAATTAGAAAAAATAATATATTTTAAAAAATCTCAATTTTCCGCCATTGTTATCTCGGTAACAAAGCGTTTTTGGGGGATGGTCCCATGGAACTTTTTTGTCTACTTGGTGTAAGGAATCAGCCTGAGAAGTATTGCACATTCCTCCTGAAACACCCTGTATATAAATAATAACTTAAATATAGTATAGATAATAGTAGTATTAGATAGTATAGATAATACTAGATACCTAGTTAGTAAAAAAAAAAAAATTAAAAAAAATAATAACTTCGAAAAAACGCTCTATTCCTGGATCAAAGACAGTAAAAGTATATAATTACTATAAATAATGTGGATATTACACGATAATAGTTCTATTATCATAGTTGATCATAATTGGAAAGAGATGAAAATACGAAATCATATTTTCATTTCTTTCCATATGATCAACAATGATAATAGAACTATTATCGTGTAATACCGGCCCAATATAAATTTAGTAAACCTTAAAAGTCAAAAAATGGATACACACAGGACATGAGTAGTTAAATTACTAGGAAACAAATTCAAAATTCTGGTAAAAATTTATTTCTGTGTCAGATTACAATATAGTCTCTGTCCAAGCAAAGAAGACCCTCTGGCAAGATGAGAAAATGACTCCAGCTCGGTCAATATTGCTTTAAAAATTATTGATCTGATCTCAAATGTAGGAAACATTCTGATCTACAATTCGAGACCAAATTTATAATAATTGTTGAACCAATATTGACAGAGCTGAGGTCATTTTCTCATCATGCCAGAGGCTCTTCTTTCCTTGGTCAGGCTATAATTATAGCTAACGCCAAAACGTTAGGCGGTTTCGTCTGTCTCTTGTACGTGATGTAACCTACTAACAGCTGATCCAAAGCATCACCAATTTCTCTTCAATTTCAAAAACAACATCTAGGTATCGCTAAATGACAATTGTAATTGACAACATCAGCTGTTGAAGCGCACAAGGAGCAGACGAACCCGCCTAACTTATGTCGTCAGCTTTACTTGATTTTTTTTAAAACTGCGACAAGCTACTGAATTTATCCGAATTTCTCAATCTGGTCACTGACACACAAAACTTCGTCCTAAGATTCACACAACAAAATAATGGTGAATTAAAAACAAATCCACAAATAAAAATAAAAATTCACAAATGGGTTAAAAACAAACTAACAAACAAGAAGCTACAACACTTGGCGAAATCATAACTAAATCACAAATTAATCACAGAAAATAACAAAAGTTATTATAGTTTTCGAGCGTTATAGAGAAGAGACGCAATCATAATGTAAAGTATATAGCCACGGCGTGTCTTCTAGACCGGTATTACACGATAAAAGTAAAGAAGCAAAGAAGACCCTCTGGCAAGTTGGGAGAATGACTACAGCTCGGTCAATATTGCTTCAAAAATTGTAAATTTTGTCTCAAATTGTAGAAAACAATCTTCTATACAATTTGAAAACAAATTTAAAACTTTTAAACCATTATTGACTGAGCTGTAGTCATTTTTACATCCTGCCAGAGTGTCTTCTTTGCTCAACCAGACCATACCTCAAATACGGTCGGAGACCTATTTCTATCAATAGCTGCAAAAATGTATAGTCTATCCAAGCAAAGAAGACCCTCTGGCAAGATGGGAAAACGACTTTAGCTCGGTCAATATTGGTTTAAAAATTTCAAATTTGTTTTCAAATTGTGGAGAAGATTGTTTTCTACAATTTGAGACCAAATTAATGATTGTTGAACCAATATTGACCGAGCTTCAGTCATTTTCCCATCTTGCCAGAGGGTCTTCTTTGCTTGGACAGGCTATAGCCAGTGTGACGTAGGCCTTGAATAGAGGTTTGGTTCTCTTTGATGAGGTGACTATGCAGAATATCAATTATATTGGAATACCTTCAGGGGATGAGCACGTAGTTTCTAAGTTAATTTAGTAGTCTAATTGCAATTTATTTCCTTTTTAATACTCTCTTAGGCCAGTATTACACAATAAAAGTTCCATGTTCATATCTGATAATAATGGAATAAGACGAGAATATGATTTCGTATTTTTATCTCTTTCCATATGATTAGATATGATCATAGAACTATTATCGTGTAATACCGGCCTTGGGCTGAGGCCGCACTGCCGGTGGGTAGAGCGTGGAGGGTGGAGGGTAGTTGGTAAATCTATAGAACATACACACCATCCACAGTAATACATCGTATGAATGGTATGTGTTCAGCCGCCATCTTGAAATTCTTTAAAATATGAACAACATAACCTCAAAAAACAGTATGACGTCATACCATTCATACGAAGTATTACTATATACTGTGTATGTTCTATAGATTTACCAACTACCCTCCACCCTCCACGCTCTACCCACCGGCAGTGCGGCCTCAGCCTTGGGGTCTACATTCAATGACAGTTAGATCATTCAGAGTCCTCTGACAATCAGCTAACAAATTTCAAATATAATTGATCAAAATGCAGGTTAACAGCTGTTTTGGACTGCCGATTCCCCCCTCCACTCAAGTTTTTGACTGTCACAGTACAGTCTGTCCAAGCAAAGAAGACCCTCTGGCAAGATGGGAGAATGACTCAAGCTCGGTCAATATTGGTTCAAAAATTATCTATTTAATCTAAAATTGTAGAAAACAATTTCATCTACTATTAAGACCACTTTTATAATTTTTGAACGAATATTGACCAAGCTGGAGTCATTTCCCATCTTGCCAGAGGCTCTTCTTTGCTTGGAAAGACTATAGTAACTAACAGTGGATGTAGACTCTTAGCTTCCGTGCTGTTAAATGAAAAGCTCACAAATTATGTAACTTTAGTACCAAAATATTATGTTACCGGGGATGAAAACCTTAGTAAAACTACAATAATTTTATTATTCCTGTAAAAATACAATCATACTGTGCAATTATTACTGAAACCAGCATTAAATCAACTAGAAAACATTATTCACATTCATGTATAGTCTGTCCAAACAAAGAAGACATTCTGGCAAGATAGGAAAATTACTCCAGCACAGTCAATATTGTCCCAAATTGTAGATCAAAAAGTTACCTACAATTTGAGACCAAATTAATAATTTTTGAACCAATATTCACCGAGCTGGAGTCATTTTCTCCCCATCTTGCCAGAATGTCTTCTTTGCTTGAACAGACTATGTCATGTATTGAGCTTCAAGTTTTGAAATTTATCTGCATATAAAAGTAGATAAATAAATGTCTTAATTTTTGCACTTTGTACATTAAATAAAGTGTTGTGGGCGAAGTTGAGGCACAAGTGCCCCCTCTTCCACTCAACCCACAAACATGTTGAGTATCCAAGATGATAATCAAATAATGTTGTTATAGGGACAATTTCAAAACATAGATTAGAAAGGGATAGAACGACTTCTTTATTTTAATGATTGGCGAAGTTTAGATAATAATGTCCACTCTACTAATTCAATACAAATATGAGGCTCGATTCATGAATAGTCTGTCCAAGCAAAGAAGACATTCTGGCAAGATGGGAAAATGACTCCAACTCGGCCAATATTGGTTCAAAAATTAGTTCAAATTTAGTTCCAAACTGTAGGAAACATTCAGATCTACAGTTCGAGACCAAATTTATAGTTTTTAAATTAATATTGGCCGAGTTGGAGTCATTTTCCCATCTTGCCAGAATGTCTTCTTTGCTTGGACAGACTACAAAACAAGAATGTGAAAACGGGTTGAAATTATTGGAGATACAAAGAGTTAATTAATTATTAACTAATTAATTAATTATTAACTAATTAATTAATTATTTAATTATTATATTAAGGATGTACAGCCATACTAAGTCACAAGGTGCTTCTAACTAAGTCAACTCGGCAAATAGGCGCAAATTTATTTAAAATAAATGCAAAATAAATTTGAAACAACGGGTCATCCCATACCAACAGTAGATGATGACGTCACAGCCCCCCTAACCGGACTACCATACGGACTAGACGATCTCACTGTTATGAAAAACATTAACTTGATTAAAATTGAAAATAAATTATCATTTTTCATTTTATTTATGAAAAAAAAAAATACATTACAAAAATTGTCCCGTTACACCTAAAGGTTCTTCAGCAAGTGCCCAATTCTATATTCAATGAAAAATTGATCAAGATTTGAATTCATTACGGTATAGTTTGTCCAAGCAAAGAAGACCCTTTGACAAGATGGGAGAATGACTAAAGCTCAGTCAATATTGGTTCAAAAATTATCAATTTGATCTCAAATTGTAGGAAATAATTCGATCTACCCATTAAGACCACATTTATAATTCCTGAACAAATATTGACCAAGCTGGAGTCATTTTCCCATCTTGCCAGAGGCTCTTCTTTGCTTGGACAGACTATATATGTACTTTGTTGAGGATGTAAAGGAGTTATACCGATATGCGCCAAATTCCAATAAACTATAAGTTAGGTTTTTTAATATTTTAACCACTAACATTCTTATTCATAAGTTTTTTTATTCACTAACATCAAGAGAGAATCATGTCACAAAAATTTTTTTTTTCATTAATCAAGCCGATGACGCCGTTATGATGGACAGTAATTCATGTTTTTCAAGTTATTGGGAAAAAATTCAATTCTCCTGGCGCTCTACTTTTCAATATTTTTGTTCAACTTATAAAATTATTATTAAAAGTATTTTAACTTTTGTAATGTATCGAATTCCAATTATTTTCAAAAAATGTTACAATAGAAGAAGTGAAAAGTGGAGCGCCTGGAGGATTAAATTTTCTTTGCAATTACATAATAGGGATATAGAACATTGATTACTGTTAATAAATGACGGCGATATTGCTGAGGTTGCAAAAAATTACATTGTTCTTATGGGACATAATTCTGGTGTTCGGTAGTTGGCCGCCTGCTTATAGTCCGTCCAAGCAAAGAAGACATTCTAGCCAGATGGTAAAATGACTCCAGCTTGGTCAATATTGGTTCAAAAATTGAAAATTTGGTCTCAAATTGTAGATCAGAAATTCATAATTATTGAACCAATATTGGCAGAGATGGAGTCATTATCAAGAATCAAGAATTTTTTATTTGCCGTAAAACTTTACAAAAAGCAATAATTATGCATCGTCAAATATCACATCTTGCCAGAATGTCTTCTTTGCTTGGACAGTCTAGATACATCCTATTCCGTTTATTTGGTTGACAATATTTGCTTTAGCAAAAATCTTCTGTTTATGTATTTATTCAGCATAAAATCTATACTTGAGGAGGGCCCAAGGATATGATATCCCATAGTATATAACATTAGGAATGTCTAAATTAGTAGATGATATCAATGAAATTGAAATAATAATTGTTAAAATTAAAAAAATTGGTAAAATTTGAAAAATAAATTACCTTTAGCTTGCCGGCGTCTCTTGCAGTCGAAATCAAGACGGCGTCCCTGCAGTTTCTTTCGGTGATGCTGAAAAATATTAAAAAAAAAAGATTCCAAAATAATTATTCCATAATGAAAGAACCAGTAATAACGGAATACAGGATACATAGCTTAAACAAGGTGGGTGAAAAGTTTGGAACCGGCTTAATATAATATATTTTACGTCTATTTTGAATATTTCAACCAAAATTGGGAAGAAGAGACGTTTTGGACTTTGTCTGTGTTTCAATCCTATTGTATTTCAATCTTGTTTATAAATGTAAATATTTCTAGTAGTCAGGCCAAGCAAAGAAGACCCTCTGGCAAGATGAGAAAATGACTCCAGCTTAGTCAATATTGGTTCAAGAATTATCAATTTCAACTCAAATTGTAGGAAACATTCTGATCTACAATTTGAGATAAAATTGATAATTTTTGAACAAATATTGACTAAGCTCGAGTCATTTTCCCATCTTGCCAGAGGGTCTTCTTTGCTTGGACAGACTATACAAAGGTATAATCTTGTCGACCAAAGACATCATTCCTTCAAAATGGCCACTTTAACCAATCGTGTAACTGCGCGTGCGCAGATCAAAAACATTTAGTGTAAAATAACTTTCTCCAACATACCGCTGGTGAGATGTGGGGCTATTTTCATTTTGACTGATGGCACAATTGACTATAGTCTGTTCAAGCAAAGAAGACCCTCTGGCAAGATGGGTAAATGACTCGAGCTTAGTCAATATTTGTTCAAGAATTATAAATATGTTCTTAACAGTAGATCAAATTGTTTCCTACAATTTGAGATCATATTGATAGTTGTTGAACCAGTATTGACCGAGCTTGAGTCATTTTCTCATCTTGCCAGAGGGTCTTCTTCGGTAGATGATACATTGTCATCTGACATCGATTATTTATCTATTCATTCATTCATTCAGTAATTTACAAAAATAACACTCGATGGTGAGGTTCAACAGAGTCAAGCCCAATAACTGTTCTTTTACAATTTCAAATACAATCCAAATTTATTTATTTATTTGATTACAAAGTGCTATCCAAATCTGGGTAATGTTGCCTACATTTCACAGTATTCCAGTCTAAAGTTTGTGCTCTAAAATAGTGGGGGGGGGGGGAGAAAGCCTCACGTAGATGGTCTCCTGGTAGCTCCTGGTCATATGCTACTTAGGGATACGAGGGATATATTCGACAAAACATAGCACAAGTGATAAATTTGTATTTAGTAGCGATTTTGCGATTTTTGATCGCTATTTCTGAGATTTGGGTAAGATTTACACAATCGCTGCCATCTAACTTTTCCTTTAGAATCCGACTCTCTTCAACTTCCATTAATAAAAAATACAAATTTATGATTCCTTATCCAGTTATAACCCTTATTGTTGAAAAATGGCGTTTTCTAGCATATTTTTACAATTGACTATAACCGTTAAAGTTACAAACTTCAAACTGGTTTCATTGAATTCCTCAGCTAATTTTACATAGGAATTGATTATTCTAGAACCTCAGTAAAGCCTCTAAAAAATTAGAAAAATAAATATTTTTTGAAAAATCTCAATTTTCCGCCATTGTTATCTCGGTAACAAAGCGTTTTTGGGGGTTGGTCCCATGGAACTTTTTTGTCTACTTGGTGTAAGGAATCAGCCTGAGAAGTATTGCACATTCCTCCTGAAACACTCTGTATACAAAATGTTGAGTTCGGTAAAATCTAGTTAACAGTTGTACTGACCATGACTTCTTTGAGATCCTTTGTCTGCAGATGGTGCAGGGGCTCGAGGAAGTTCTGTTTGGTGCTATCATCCAAGGCGTACTTAACATCCGCCATCTGCCTCAGTCCTTCCCCGAACTCCAGCATAGCTTGGCCTGTCAACACCAGGCCAATCAAACAATTCACTTCAATATTCTATCAACTGATAATACGTTATTAAAATTAAAAAAAAAAAAAAAATTATTTCTCAAATAATGATACAAAACAATTTGATGATATTTATGATAAATATATAAAGAAGAAGACTCAAGCTTGGTCAATATTGATTCAAAAATTATAAATTTCATCTCAATTTGTAGGATAAAATTTGATCTACTTTTTTGACCACATTTATAATTCTTGAACAAATATTGACACATTAATGAATGAATTTTTCACACTATTCATCTTCAATTTCTTCTTTTTCTTCTTCTTCTTCTTCTCCTCCTTATCTTTCTGTTCTTGACACAACTTTATAAACTATTGGAGTAGTCATAGCGACAAGTAAACTTGTGTTTTTACTGTGACATGAATTTTCAAATTAATTTCACACTTTCATAAATTTCAAAGTGATATTTTCAGTGCATTAATTTATTTGGTTTCTTATCCTTTTATTCCAAATTCTAAATTTTTAGTAAAAGTTTTTCTTGGACGAAAAATTCTAGAGTGAAGTGCTACAATATTGTACATAACCTTGTTTTGGACATATTATATTTATCGAAATTCAGGAAAGAAATAGAACAGGTTCTGCCTAGTTTTTCTTGCCTGGTTATAATATAATATTATTATTATTTGTGTAATTACACCAATGAATAAATGAAATGAAAATGAATATAGGGTCAGTTGGTACTTCGGATCAAATGGCAGTTGGGCCAGTTGGTACATAGGGTCAGTTAGTACATTGGGTCAGTTAGTACATTGGTCAGTCGGTAGATTGGGCCTGTTGGTACATTGGGTCAAATGATACATTGTGTCAGTTGGTACATTAACCAATTTGGTACATTGGGTCAGTTGGTACATTGGTCAGTTAGTACATTGGGTCAGATTGGTACATTGGGTCAAATGGTACATTGTGTCAGTTGGTACATTAACCAATTTGTACATTGGGCCAGTTGGTACATTGGGTCAGTTGGTACATTGGGTTGGTATACATTGGGTCAGTTGATAACATTGGTCAGTTGGTACATTGGACCTGTTGGTACATGGGTCAATTCGATAGTTGGATTGGGTCAGTTAGTACATTGGGTCAGTTGGTACATTAACCAATTCGTACATTGGGTCAGTCGGTGGATTGGGTCAGTTGGTACATTGGGTCAGTTGGTACATTGAGTCAGTTGGTACATTGGGTCAGTTGTCTACATTGGGGCAAATGGCACCTGGGTCAGTTGGTACATTGGGTCAAATGGGGTTTGGGTCAGGTGGTCTCCTGTTTTTACTCACCAAACATGCTGTCATCACCCAGCTTCTTGCCGTACATGGAGAGGCAGTCGCCCAGCAGTCCTTCGGGTTGCGGATAGGTGCTAGCCTTCGCCTGACCGCTCAGCTTGCTAATACCCTTGACGGCGGCCATCTTGGCGCGCGCGGTCGGATTCGGCTGCAGAAACTCTTTGGTTTTCAACTGAAGTTCGTCGACCAGCTCGTAGGTGACGTCGGTTTTCTGCGAACAAAAATAAAACATTTTTAATTAATGTTTTACTTATTTTCAATTTATTTACACAAACAGACAATAATAAATATTTCAAAACAATTTAAGGGAAAAGCACCAGTAGTGGCCACTTGGATGTTTTTTTCTTCTTTAAAATACAGATATGATGTCTTCAAATGGGTTCTAAACCTGCTAGAAACTTAGGCCAGTATTACACGATAATAGTTCTATTATCATATCTGATTATATGGAAGGAGATGAAAATATGAATTCCCATGGTCTATAGAAGAAGGTCGGGACACGGGTGCCATATTGAGTCTTAAAACGGGCGGTAGATTCAAAACTTCAAAGCTAGTCACAGCTGTAGTGACTTTGAATGAAAGTGTAATTTTTTGGGCAGAATAAGCAAATTTCATAAGCAGATGTTTGAGCTTTGAAAAAGTTTTGATTCTATCGCCTGTTTTAAGACTCAATATGGCACACGTGTCCCGACCTTGGGAATTCGTATTTTCATCTCTTTCCATATGATCAGATATGATCATAGAACTATTATTGTGTAATACCGGCCTTAGCTCATACTATTTAGCAGCTAAATAGTTCAAGTAGGAGCTCGCAGAGTATCATTAGAGATTTTTGAGAGAAATTTATTTTCGCCATTTTACTCGAATACATAGTTTCAGTTTTCTCTTACACGTTTCAGTAGGAAGGCATGCATACAAATTGTTGTATTTTGACAAGAAAGTCTGTAAATTTCGCTTTTTCAGGGCCCTGGCTTATCAACATTTTACAATCCACATTACTCATAATTTGTGAATTTTATTGGTGTTTCTGTCTCATAAGCGTTTCCCATAATTCGGAAATTTTACAACCTCAGTTGGCTAGTTGCTATGACATAAAAAACCAAAACTTTGCTTCCAATGCAATGATTTGATGAATAAATTGATATATTATCATGAATATGAAAATCGATTATTATTTTTATTGTGAAATTTGAATAGAAATAATTTTTGTCGCTAAAATAATATCATAACCTACAAATATGAAACCTTGAAGTCCGCCATTGATGTGCTTTCAACGTCTGGAATAATAGGGCAACAGCTGTTTTTATCCAAAATTTGGAACATTGTAAATCAAACGTTTTATTGGTGAATCTACAATCCCGAACACTTGTTTTTCCTCAGAAAAACAAGCTGTAAATGTTTATAAGCCAGGGCCCTGGTGTTATAATCATTCCCTAGAATGTCTAGATGTTGTTCAGAAGGTTTCTAGCCAAATACTTACAGCTAATATTTTGGCGTAAAAGCAGACTGGCCACTACTAGAGCAAGAAACCGCGAATAATCTAGTAGTGGGCACCTGACAGATTGTTGTAAAAAATTGTAGATATTGTTGTAAAAGTTTACGTAAATTGAATTTATGTTCCCCTAAGAATGTTTCAAATAGTTTACAGAGAAAAATAACCAATTTTTCATAATGATGATGATGATGATGATAAATGACTTTATTTGCAAAAATATTACACAAGTTTTGTTTTGTGGGCGATGTTGAGGCATGCCTTGGCCTCTCTTCCACTTGAACCACAAAGTATGGGTTTTATTGTACTCATATGACAATAATGTTAACTTTTAAAAACAGTTAAAGTAATATTATGTACTTGAATAATATATAGTAATAGTAAGATAAAGTAATATTATGTATTAGTACTAATAATATTTTGTCTACTTGGTGTAAGGAATCAGCCTGAGAAATATTGCACATTCCTCCTGAATGTTATTAGCTATTAGGCTATAGTTTGTTAGGATCTGTTGACTTTTCCAAAGAGATAAAGTAATATTATGTACGCGTATGGAGAGTAAATATAGATGACAGGAAACAATATAACTTTATTATCTTTCTTATCTATTTATTTATTATCTTTATTATCTTCATTATCAAAAGTGGTTCAGTTCAAATCCTTGGCTGATTCATATGAAAATCATAATTTTGAATGCGACCATATCTTAATTCAACTCTCAGTTCATTCGTTTTTGGTTTCAACTGATATTGATAATAATAAGTGCCTGAGATAGTTCAAACACACAAAACATAAATCTTCAGTGAGTGAACGTAGTCGATCAAATAAAAATAGCCTGTCCAAGCAAAGAAGAGCCTCTGGCAAGATGGGAAAATGACGCCAGCTTGGTCAAAATTCAGGCCAACAATTCTAAATTGATCTCAAATTGTAGATCAAAGTGTTTCCTACAATTTGAGACTAAATTGATAATTTTTGAACCAATATTGACCGAGCTAGAGTCATTCTCCCATCTTGCCAGAGGGTCTTCTTTGCTTGGACAAACTGTACTGTGGAGCAGCACTCTAGAGTGAAGAGGATGCTTAGTCTATCAGTACAATGGGTACTGCTTCCATTCAATTGGAGAGACGATTCAGAGAGAGAAGATAACAGATGAGAGAGAGAGAGAGAGAGAGAGAGAGATAATTCGATTCATGAGCCATGAATGGATCACTCAAGTCTCACTTTTGAATGGATCTCATATACGACAAACTCGAGTAGCACAAATAACTCTATAACTTTAAATCTCTCAACTATCTCTACTATATTTGATGGTAAGAACCAAGGTAGCCTAATTATATTAGAGAGGTAATAGTCAAAGAAACCGTAGCCAAGAGAAAACCGTCAGTTCTGACGTCATCGAAACCACTGCTGTTTAGCAAACCTACCTGGCGCTAAGGTTAGGTTTGCTTAACAGCTGTGGTTTCGATGACGTCAGAGTTCACGATTTTCTCCCGGCTACGGTTCTCGTGACTGTTACCTCTGTAATCTAATTACCTTGGTAAGAATCACTGCCAAGCACTGTTGCAAAAATTATTGGTTATCAAGGTATTATATTCCAAATTTCAAAACTTTAAGGCTGCAATAAGGCGCTGTCATATTAAATTTATAATATAAAAAATTTTATTCATGCACCAATATATGACAAAGTAATATATGAAATTTTTTACATACCCTTTCCATGTCGACAAAGTCCACGTCTAGCTTTGTACCTTCGGCTCCTCCCATCTTCTCTGTCATGTACTGTAAACAGAAAAATAAAAAATAGATAAATATTGAAAAATTAATATAGTAGAAAAATCATCCATTTATAAGAAAAAAAAGAAGAGAACTTGAAGAACATCTTATGAAAAGAAGAAAGGAGGAAAAGGAGGAAGAGGTGGAGGAGGAGGAGAAGAAAAAAAAAAAGAAGAAATTGAAGACGAATATAGTAAAAAATTCATTCATAAATTTGTTCAAGAATTATAAATGTGGTCTTAATAGTAGAACAAGTTGTTTTCTACAATTTGAGATCAAATTGATGATTCTTGAACCAATATTGACTGAGTAAGTCATTTTCCCATCTTGCCAGAATGTCTTCTTTGCTTGGCCAAACGATACGTGATTTAAGTAACCTACCAACAGCTGATGTGAAGCATCTATTGTCTCTTTTGATTTCAAAAACATCACCTATACAAATAAGGTATAGTTCTGCCAAGAACAGAAGAGCCTTTGGCAACATGGCTGCCATTCACTGCTGCCAGTAGTCGAACTGAAAATTGTTCTAACATAACCAAATTTAGAAAGAATTATGATAGGCTAAGACGATTTTTTCTGTCCTAGTTCACAATTATCTTATTTTTTGTGTTATAATATGTCAATAATTAGATGATTGAAAATATATTTTCATTCGTGAAATCAATATGATTATGATTAGTGTAAAAACGGTAGGTTGGCTGAAGTGACTTCACCCTGAAATTTCAGTTCTGCGCACGCGCAGTTACACTCTCACTTCCCTCCGCCATCTTGCAAAAGGCTCTTCTGTTCTTGGCACAACTATAGATGACAACTCTAACAACATCAGCTGTAGGAGCGCACAAGTAGCAGCCGAGACTACCCAGCTTATTGTCGTCATCTATACATCACTAGTGAAGTATAATTATAATTATAGACATCATCATAATTGACTTGATCGAAGTTTCACGTTATTAATGAAGGGAGGCCACAAGCTATAGGCTGTCCAAGCGAAGAAGACCCTCTGGCAAGATGAGAAAATGACTCCAGCTCGGTCAATATTGGTTCAAAAATTATAAGTTTGTTCTTAAATTCTAGAACACAGTCTGATCGACAATTTGAGACCAAATCAATAATTTTTGAACCAAAATTGACCGAGCTGGAGTCATTTTCTCATCTTGCCAGAGGGTCTTCTTTGCTTGGACAGACTATACTAGTTTAAATCAAGTTTCAGAGGAAATCCAATTTTCCAAATAGCCATTAACAGGCTGTTACGGATCACAAACGTTGTGAAGACACTTCGTTATATGTGAAGTATATGGTGACGGCGTCTCTTCACAGCTTGTACCAACATCTCCAGTACCCAACACTACTAAACAACCCCAATTTGATGACACTATTATAGTCTGTTCAAGCAAAGAAGACCCTCTGGCAAGATAGGAAAATAACTCTAGCTCGTTAAATATTGTTTCAACAATTATTAATTTGGTCTCAAATTGTAGAACAGAATGTTTCCTACAATTTAAGACCGAATTCATAATTTTTGAACAAATATCGAACAAGCTGGATTCATTTCCCTATCTTGCCAGAGGGTCTTCTTTGCTTGAACAAACTATACATCAAAGTGATTGAGTTACTAGACTGAACACAAGGACTTGTTGTGTATAGTCTGTTCAAGCAAAGAAGACCCTCTGGCAAGATGGGAAAATGACTCAAGCTCCGTCAATTTTGGTTGAAAAATTATCAATTTGATCTCATATTGTAGGAAACAATTTGATCTACTACCAAGAACACATTTTAAATTGACCAAGCTAGAGTCATTTTTCCATCTTGCCAGAGGGTCTTCTTTGCTTCGACAAACTTTACTTGTGGATGTGATATTATTTATTTATTTGAACGAATACAATATACTTATTGGATAGGAACACAAGCAGTCAAGTCTAAAACTTCTTTTTTCCAAATTTTGAAAAATATTTTGAATGGTCATGGTCTGAAGGCTATATTCACATACACTTCTCATATTATGGTAATAATCCACATTGAAAAAAAAATAAGATATTGACAAACCACTAATTTATTAATGAACACTCATAATTTGTGTAATTTTCGAATTGGCGAAACACGTAGGCCTATAATATAGGTCTACTAGCCGGCAGGCTCGCTTCGCTCGCCTTCTCCGGCTAGCCAGGGGGCTCCGCCCCCTGGACCCCCGACTATATCGGCAGTATAAGTGAGACAAACAGGCTCGCTTCGCTCGCCTGCAAAACCTCTGTCAGTGTCAGCTGTGACAAACAGGCTCGATTCGTTCGCCTGCAAATTCCGTTCAGAAGGGGTTCGAAATTTATTGAAAACAGCAATTTTGGACCTAATCTGGACCTGTTTACCAAATTGAAAATTTTTCTGCCAATTGGTTCTCTAAAATGTGAGAAAAACTCCGAAAAATAGTTGGAACGTTTATATTAAGCGTAACCTTGGGAAGTATATCGAACATAGTTTGAAACTTGATTCAATATCTTCTAAATTAGTTCATCTATAATCTCGCTAAACCATCGATTTTACAGAAAGGATTGGTATTTTCAAGGCGGAAGATATGCAACCCGCTCAACATCTACAATTTTGAAAAACCTGATTCCTGGCGTAATCTTGATCGGAATTCAAAAATATTTTAACACAACATTTCTAGACCTTATACGAACCTTCTCACCAAACATCAACATTTTCTACCTATTGATTCTCGAAAAAATTGAGAAAACGCCGAAAAGCTATAGAAAAACTAAAATATTTGGCGTATCCTTGAAAAGTTTTTAAAATCCTTTCTTAGCGCGCGTATAAACGTCCAACTGAACATGCCTGCCAAATTTGAACGCATTCGGTTCAGTAGATTTTTAGTTCTGGTGATGAATGAATGAATGAATCAGTCAGTCAGTGCCATTTCGCTTTTATAGATATAGATAGATCGTTATAATATAGTTCGATGATGAATATAATGCAGTCCGATTTGGAAGTTACATTAGATTAGTAAATCTTACTCTGAGTAACTCATCACAATTATGCTTCTTAGTATAGTCTGGCCAAGCAAAGAAGAGCCTCTGGCAAGATGGGAAAATGACTCCAGCTTGGTCAATATTGGTATAAAAATTATTGTTTTGGTCTCAAATTGTAGATCAGAATGTTTCCTACAATTGAGACTGAATCAATAATTTTTGAACCAATATTGACCGAGCTGGAGTCATTCTCCCATCTTGCCAGAGGCTCTTCTTTGCTTGGCCAGACTATAACAAGCATAACAAGCTACTAGCCCTGGTAAACCTAAGCTATTAGCCTGTCCAAGCAAAGAAGACATTCTGGCAAGATGGGAAAATGACTTCAGCTTGGTTAAACAATAATTGTTCTCAAATTGTAGAACACAATGATTCCTACAATTTGTGACCAAATTTGTTATTGTTGAAAAAATATTGACCGAGCTGGAGTCATTCTCCCATCTTGCCAGAATGTCTTCTATGCTTGGACATACTATACTAATACTTACTAATGAACTCTTCATTTTATGAAGATAAAATAGTAGAACTTGAGTTGTAAAAGTTAAAGGTGAACAATGGTATCTTCAATAAAGATTAAATAAAATGATGATTCAAATAAAAAACTGTAATAACGCCACACTGTGATAATAAAGTATCTATATTCAGTCAATGTCAATTTAGGTATCCAAGCAAAAAAGACATTCTGACAAGATGAGAGAATTACTCCAGCTTGGTCAATATTCATTCAAAAATGATCAATTTAGTCTAAAATTGTAGATCAGAATGTTTCCTACAATTTGTGAACAAATTAGTTATTGTTGAACCAATATTGACCGAGCTGGAATCATTTTCCCATCTTGCCAGAATGTCTTCTCTGCTAAAGGCTCCAACGCCTACCGCAAACCAAAGATCGTTCACCCCTTTAACTAATAAACACAATTACCGTTTGGTTTATCATCGGCGAACGCCATTTTGGTTCCAATTCAATTCGTCACACCAATAAAGAAAGAGGTCGCCGCCATATCTGCTTACGACGACACCGGCGGCTCGTAGCCACTAAACAGGTGAAGTGCCCGTATCTATTACTGTACAGCACTTCACCTGTTTCGTGGGCACGAGAGCCGCCAGTGGCTTACGAATGATCTCAATCGAATCAATTCCAGAGTACAACTGCCTCTTGACCTGATCTAGTCCGATTAAGCAATAAGAAGACATTCTGGCAAGATGGGAAAATGATTCCAGCTCGGTCAATATTGGTTCAAAAATTATAGATTTGGTCTCACGTTGTAGGAAACATTCTGAACTACCATTTTAGACTAAATTGATCATTTTTGAAGGAAAAATTGACCAAGCTGGAGTAATTCTCTCATCCTGCCAGAATGTCTTCTTTGCTTGAACAGACTATACAAGACCTTTCAATTTTGATAATTTTTTATATCAAAACTGGGAAGAGGAGACGTTTTGAACTTTCTGTATTTCAACCCTTTTGTATTTGAAACTTGTAAATAAATTATAGATTATATACTATACTAGATATGGATATGAAAATCAAACTTTAAACTTAGGGTTATTTAAAATAATTGATAAATAAAATGAAGAATCAAATACCCTTTATAATACTTCTAAAGTTTTTTTTAAAAAAGAGTATTTCATTCTTCATTTAATTCATCAATTAGCTATGGATATACTATGCCAATATGATAACGATTCCAATCCAGCTATAGACGGTCCAAACAAAGAAGACATTCTGGTAAGATGGGAAAATGACTCTAGCTCGGTCAATATTGGTTAAAAATTGATCAATTCGGTCTCAAATTGTAGAGCGTAATGTTTTCTATAATTTGAGACCAAATTTATGATTGTTGAACCAATATTGATAGAGCTGGAGTCATTTTCCCATCTTGCCAGAATGTCTTCTTTGCTTGATGGGCAGCCTATACTCAACAAGTCCTGTGTTTAGTCTAGTAACTCAATCATTTGATTGTATGTATAAGTCAGTCCAGCTGAGTCATTGCCAGAAGACATTCTTGGCAAATCATGTGATGGAAAATGACTCCAGCTCGGTCAATATTGGTTCATAAATTATAAATTTGGTCTCACATTATAGGAAACATTCTGATCTACAATTTGAGACCAAATTATCATTGTTGAACCAATATTGACCTAGCTGTAGATATTACACAGCTCCAGCTTGGTCAATAATGGTTGAAAGGTAATCAATTTGTAGAAAACATTTCAATCTACAATTTTAGACCAATTGATTATTTTTGAACCAATATTGATCGAGCCGGAGTCATTTTCCCATCTTGCCAGAATGTCTTCTTTGCTTGGACTGACTATATAATATTGTGATTTTTTTTTGAGGGTGATGCCCACATGTGCTTTTGGGCCTGTGCGTGGGTAATGGGAAGGATGATGATGAGAGATGAATGGACCTACTGCTTTAGGTGGGTTCCGAACCACCGGGAAGCGATTTTTGAGGCTCATAAATTGAACTCCTCGGTTTGTTTGTTGGAAATGGCCAGCTGAAATCGGTGAGTAGGTTAGGTAGATTGGTATTGAATGGCGCGCCTGGTTGACCTATATAAGAGTCCCTACCACCCACTCAGAATTGGGTCACCGCCTCACGACGATAGGCCTGCCTCACTCACACACACACTCACTCACACACACACACACACACACACACACACACACACACACACACACACACACACACTCACTCACACTCACGCATTCCACTCCACAGAGCTGCACCACCAAGCTCACTCACTCACCCTGACAAACTCTATAGTCCGTCCAAGCAAAGAAGACATTCTGGCAAGATGGTAAAATGACTCCTGCACGTTCAATATTGGTTCAACAATTACAAATGTGGTCTCAAAATGTAGATCAGAACGTTTCCTACAATTTCAGACTAAATTGATAATTTTTGAACAAATATTGATCACGCTGGAGTCATTTTCCCACCTTGCCAGAGGGTCTCCTTAGCTTGGACAGACTAGCCTAGTATTCATTCATTCACTCCCTAGAGCTGTATAGTCGGTCCAAGCAAAGAAGACCCTCTGGCAAGATAAGAGAATGACTCCAGCTCCGTCAATATTGATTCAAAAAATATTGATTTGGTCGAAAATTGTAGATCAGAATGTTTCCTACGATTGAAAACAAGTCAATGATTTTTGAACCAATATTGACCGAGCTGGAGTCATTCTCTCATCTTGCCAGAGGGTCTTCTTTGCTTGGACAGACTTTACAAGCAAGTAAATATAAATATATCTACCACGAGAAACACCTCATCACCAGAAATAGTATAATGAATTCCAGCACTCCTAAAATTATAACCACAGCCTAATTGAGGATTATTTGAGGAGTGATACAGTCTGTCCAAGCAAAGAAGACATTCTGGCAAGATGGGAAAATGACTCCAGCTCGGTCAATATTGGTTAAAAAAATTATAAATTCTAGTGTAGATCAATCAGAATGTTTCCTACAATTTGAGACCAAATTTAAAATTGTTGAACCAATATTGACTGAACTGGAGTCATTTTCCCATCTTGTCTTCTTTGCTTGGACAGCATTTATTTACAACATGACCTACGCTGAGAGCATTGCTGTGTACAGTCTAATTACATCACATTATAATAGTAACCCACCTAGAATAGTCTGTCCAAGCAAAGAAGACCCTCTGGCAAGATGGGAAAATGACTCCAGCTCGGTCAATATTGGTTCAAAAATTATGAATTTGGTCTCAAATTATGGAAGACATTGTGATCTACAATTTGAAACAAAATTCATAATTGTTGAACCAAGTTTGACCGAGCTGGAGTCATTTTCACATCTTGCCAGAATGTCTTCTTTGCTTGGACAGACTATAATATCATGTGATGACAAAGGTTAGGCGGTTTCATCAGCTCATTTCTGTTCAGTGCGCTCTTTTAATTATTTACTTTTAGTTTTAGAGCATGGAGTATTTACTGATGGTAAGTGATCCATTAAACTCAATTTTTTCTCTGTTACTTTATCTGCTACAGAAGAATTTAAACAATTTTTTGAAAATTTGGAAAAAATTGTTTTTGAATGAATGTAAAACGTTATCTATTCGACCGATTTTTGTAAAATTCGAATACACATTATTGGGACCCTAATGAAGCAATTAAAACAATTAAATCACATACACCACCTTTTGCAGAAACTAGCCTCACAAAATTCCTGCGTACTGGACTATTTATGAATAAATATTTAAAAAAATTTCCTAACTCTGATTGTATATCTATTTAAATTTCAGAACGTGAATGCTTATGTCAATGAATAGAGGCTCTTTCTATTCAAGAGATTGATACGAATTAAATTGTTCTTATGGGACATATTTTCTACCGTTGCGGCAATGTCTTATCTCTACTGCCCAATATAATATGATGCATATACACATTATTCCTCTATTATTCATTGTCTAAATTCATGATTTTCAGAAACTTTTGATTTCACTCTATATACTATTTATGATAATTTTATTTCATTATTAATGATTTCCTCAACTTCCTATTTAAAAATTGACTCCGATCTGTAGTACATAGTTTTCAGATAGGAAAGTGACTCCAGCTTTATCAGTAATTGGTCGTATCAATATAGTTTTTCATAGAAGAAGACATTCTGGATCTAAGGAATTTAGACTCCATGTCAATATTGGTTCTAAACTATAAATTTGATTCCGATCTGTAGTCATTTTCAGATAGGAAAGTTACTCCAGCTCTATCAATATTGGTTCAAAAACTATAAATTTGATTTCATAGTAGGTAACATTCTGATCTACAATTTAAGACCACAAATGTATAATTTTTTAACCAATATTGACCGATCTGTAGTCATTTTCAGATAGGAAAGTGACTCCAGCTCTGTCAGTATTGGTTCAAGAATTATAAATTTGATTTCAAATTTTAGGAAACATTATAATCTACAATTTGAGACCAAGTTTATAATTGTTGAACCAATATTGACCGAGCTTGAGTCATTTTCACATCTTGCCAGAATGTCCTCTTTGCTTGGACAGATTATAGTGATTATCTTCTTCATTTCTTTTCAAATTAGGCGGTAGCCTATCGTGGTTAAATTGTAGAGAGGACATTACTGACCAAACTTCGCCACGTCATTAAAATAAAGAAGTCATTCTATAACATGTCTGTGTTTTAATAATTTTAAAGTTTTTTAAAAGGGTGTTTGATTTTCATTTATTTTTCAATTATTTTGAACAGCCCTAAGTTTTAAAGTTCAGTTTTCATTCTATATTCTATTCTAGTCTTGTAACAATTTTGAATAAAATATCTATTTAATAAATGACGTAATAATATTGACTCACTCACCTGGTTGCATTTGTTGATCTGTTTTTTCAGACCTGCGAACGCCATCTTGAATTTGATTTATTCGACTGACGTGTGAGCTGTGAACAAACAAAGAAAAACTCATCAATAATAATTGACACACATATGAACACAATGCACTCGACTATATTAAATTCATGCTATGGTCTGTCTGTCCAAGCAAAGAAGACATTCTAGCAGCATGGGAAAATTACTCCATCTCGGTCAATATTGGTTCAAGAATTATAAATTTGGTCTCAAATTGTAGATTATAATGTTTCCTACAATTTGGAATCAAATTTATAATTTTTGAACAGAAATTGACCGAGCTGGAGTCATTTTCATATCTTGCCAGGATGTCTTCTCTGCTTGGACAGACGATATATGCTGCTCATGAAATTTTCAAGGTGACGATTAAAGCATAGGAGGGATATGAGACTAGAGTGCTGTCAACAACATGAAATTGAAAATAATTGATGAAAAACTTAAACAATTTTCAATTTCAAAATACAAAGAAAGCTACATGAATATGAATCAAACTATAATTATGAATTCAAAAACTCTTCAATGATAGTTGAATAAAAAATTTTGTACGTGCTTTTTTGTGGAATGGGTTTTTCCAAACCTGGTACCAATATAATCAATAATATTAACCAAAATAACTATATAACAATATAACCAATATAATATATATTAACCATAATATTAATCAATATATTATAATCATTATCATCAACCGCTTTATCAATCATTTTCTTCCCATTCATCATCTTCTTCTTCTTCTTATTCATCATCATCATCATCAACCTCTTCTTCTTTTTGCAGATACCTTCTTCTTCATCATCCTCTTCTACATAATTTTCTTCCCATTCATCTCCTTCTACATCTTCTTCTTTTTCATCATTTTCTTCCCATTCTTCATCTTCTTCATAATTTTCTTCTTTTTCTTCTTGTTCTCCTCCTCCTCCTCTCCTTGTTCTCCTCCTCCTCCTTCTTCTTGTTCTCCTCCTCCTTCTTCTTCTTCTTCTCCTTCTTCCTATTTCTTCTTCATATTCTTCTACTACTTCTTCTTCTTCTTCTTCTTCTTCTTCTTCTTCTTCTTCTTCTTCTTCTTCTTCATCATCTTCTTCTTCTTCTTCTTCTACATCCCCTTCTTCTTCATCATTTTCTTCCCATTCATCATCATCATCATCTTCTTCTTCTTCTTCTTCTTCTTCTTCTTCTTCTTCATCATCATCATCATCATCTTCTTCTTCTTTTTCATCATCATCTTCTTCATCTACATCCCCTTCTTCTTCATCATCTTCTTCTTCTACATCCCCTTCTTCTTCATCATCTTCTTCTTCTACATCCCCTTCTTCTTCATCATTTTCTTCCCATTCATCATCATCATCATCATCATCATCTTCTTCTTCTTCTTCTTCTTCTTCTTCTTCTTCTACTTCTCCTCCTCCTTCTTCTTCTTTCAGTAGAGGGGTCAGCGAGCGGATCTTTACACAGTCTCACCGCAGGCCACGGAAGTAAGGTGAGGTCAGGTGAGCAAAATATTGTGTTAGTTGGTTAGTGAACTAAGACAGAAATCGCCAAAACAAACTCAAGGTCGTTCAGGAAAAAGGTGCAGTTACTCAATTCTCTTAGCTTCTCTCTCTCTCTCTCACTCTGTCTTTCTCACTCTTATGTTTCTCTTTCTTAATCGTTTACTCACTCTCTCTCTACCACTTTCTTGCTTCTAAACACTCACTTCTACATTTCCTATCTTATTCGGTCAGGTATTTGATTCCACGATGAAGGTACACATAAAACTCTCTATATCCTTCAACAGTCTGTCCAAGCAAAGAAGACCCTCTGGCAAGATGGGAGAATAACTCCAGCTCGGTCGATACTGGTTCAAAAAATATTGATTTGATCTCAAATTGTAGATCAGCATGTTTCCTACAATTTGAGACGAAATTGATTGTTTTTGAACCAATATTGATCGAGCTGTGGTCAGTCTCCCATCTTGCCAGAGGGTCTTCTTTGCTTGGACAGATTATACACATGAAACTCTCTACATCCTTCTACAGTCTGTCCAAGCAAAGAAGACATTCTGTCAAGATGGGAGAATGACTCCAGCTCGGTCAATATTGGTTCAAATATAAAAAATCTTGTCTCAGATTGCATAGTCTGTTCAAGCAAAGAAGACCCTCTGGCAACATGAGAAAATGACTCCAGCTCGGTCAATATTGGTTCAAGAATTATTGATTTGTTCTCAATTCTGATCTACAATTTGAGACCCAGTCAATATTTTTTGAATTATTATTGACCTATCTGGAGTCATTTTCTCATCTTGCCAGAGGGTCTTCTATGCTTGTACTCTGTAGAACAGTATGTTTTATACAATTTGAGACCAAATTTATAATTTTTGAACCAAAATTGATTTAGCTGTAGTCACTTTCCCATCTTGCCAGAATGTCTCAAAATGTTTTATCATTGAAAAATATTCAATCATTAATACAGTACAGTATCACTATGCTCAATCATTGTGAATTTGTGTTTAGTTCCCATCCTAAAGTCTGTTCAAGCAAAGAAGACCCTCTGGCAAGATGGGAAAATGACTCAAGCTTGGTCAATATTGGTTCAAGAATAATCAATTTGGTCTCAAATTGTAGGTAACATTCTGATCTACAATTTGAGACCAAATCGATATTTTTTTGAACAAATATCAAACGAGCTGGAGTCATTTTCCCGTCTTGCCAGAGGGTCTTCTTTGCTTGGACAGACTATAAAAACAATCCAAACAATTCCCGCTGATTTAATTCAGATGTAAACTACTGACATCTGATGTGAAGCATCTATTATCTATTTTGATTTTAAAAACAACATCTAGGCATAGCTAAATGACAACTATAATTGACAACAATCAGCTGTTGGAGCGAACAAGGAGCAGACGAAACCACCCAACTTTTAGGATCAGCTAACAGACCAAGAAAGTGTTCGCCTAGTCAGCTGATTCAACCGCCAGTTTCGTTGTTGGAAAAACCCAAGGCTAGTAAATCTTACCAGGTAGGATATTTGCCTGGAAATTATGGTTCACAAATCTGACGTCACAAATTTTCTACAGTGTCACACTCTAGCGCCCAAAATGAAAAGCACAGCAGATGAAAATGTAAACATAACCTATTTTCGTTAGTGTTGAACAATATTATTGTTGTAATTAATTCTGATGAGTTGAGAACATCACAATTAACAAGGAAACAATATTTTCAAGTTGTCCTAGTTGTTTTGTAGTGAAATATGATTATTTTCATTTTCATAATCGTAATCGCATAGTTTAAACCCACCAAAGCTTACTTTTTTCTCAACATGAGCGCCAGCTTCTCGAATCTTTGGCACCAATTTATGACAACAATAGCATTATATTGTTCTAATATCACAACATTATTCAACTATAATAATTCTCGATAATTTAACTCATAATTTTTACATATTTTCACAATTATTTTCATTGATATTGAGATTTCACGTGGTATTTTTCATTTTTCAATTCTCTGTGGAACAGTTGGAAAATTGGAATCCTAGATACATGTAGAATCATAAATATAGGTATAAAGCATAATGTAAAACATAAAACTAGTGACGTCATCCGGCAGGAAAAAGGGGACTGCTGGGCTCTTATGGACGCTGGCCTACCTGGTAGATTTACTTACCTTGGGAAAACCCATGTCTTTCACAATCTTTTCTCAGAGTACACCCAGCATTAGAAGGAAAATATTGATAATCTTACAACAGAGACAGAAACTAGAAGGAAAAGAAAATGAAACAGAAGAAAAATAATAATAAAGAGCCCTGTGTTTTTTCAAGGTGAACGGGCAGCATCATTATCTTGGCATTACACACTTTTTCACATCATTATTCTTTATCTTTTCTTTATCATTATTTTCTTTTTCACATTCTTCTATTCATTGTAACCATGTTACTTCCCAATAATCACGATAAATCCAACAAAAATAAATCAATTACTATTCTCTAACAGTGATGTAACTTCCGAAATGGATAAACAGGTATACTCTGTCCAAGCAAAGAAGACATTCTAGCAAGATGGGAGAATGACTCCAGCTCAGTCAATTTTGGTTCAAAAATTTAAAATTTGATCCAGCTCAGTCAAAATTAGTTCAAAAATTTTCAATTTGGTCTCAAATTGTAGGAAACAATTTGTAACTTCAAGGGTTATTGAGATAATTGTAAAAAACATGCTGGAAAGCGCCATTTTTCAACAATAAGGGTTATAACTGGATAAGGAATCATAAAATTGTATTTTCTATTAATGGAAGTTGAAGAGAGTCGGATTCTAAAGAAAAAGTTAAATGGCGGCGATTGTGTAAATCTCACCCAAATCTCAGAAATAGCGATCAAAAATCGTAACATCGCTACTAAATACAAATTTATCACTTGTGCTATGTTTTGTCAATTTCGCTATTTCTGATACTTGGGTAAGATTTGCACAATGCCATTTATTTTTTCTTTAGAATCCGACTCTCTTCAACTTCCATTAATAAAAATACAATTTTATGATTCCTTATCCAGTTATAACCCTTATTGTTGAAAAAATGCGCTTTCTAGCTCATTTTTCACAATTATCTGAATAAACGTTAAAGTTACAAACTTGGAACTGGTTTCATTGAATTCCTCAGCTAATTTTACATAGGAATTGCTTATTTTAGAACCTCACTAAAGCCACTAAAAAATTAGAAAAATTAATATATTTTGAAAAATCTCAATTTTTCGCCATTGTTATCTCGGTAACAAAGCGTTTTTGGGGGTTGGTCCCATGGAACTTTTTTGTCTACTTGGTGTAAGGAATCAGCCTGAGAAGTATTGCACATTCCTCCTGAAACACCCTGTATAATTATAAAACCATACTGGAACTCATGAATAGCTGATGCCAATAAGTTATTGTCTGCTCCTTGTGCGCTACAACAGCTGATCTTGTCATTTAGCTATGCCTGTTTTTGAAATAAAAACAGACAATAGATGCCTTACATCAGCTGTTAGTAGGTTAGGTTACACCAGCTAGCGAAACATCTATCTTTCAGGCGTCAGCTATGACAACATTCATATTATAGTCTGTCCAAGCAAAGAAGACCCTCTGGCAAGATGGGAGAATGACTCCAGCTCAGTCAATTTTGGTTCAAAAATTATCAATTTCATCTCAATCGTAGGAAACATTTTATATATACAATTTGAGACCAAATCAATATTTTTTAAACCAATATTGGCCGAGCTGGAGTGATTTTCTCATCTTTCCAGAGGGTCTTCTTTGCTTGAACAGACTATAATATGTAAATGTGTAAATTATGACTCAACTGCATTACTGCAACCTATATAGTGGCAAATGGGCGATCAAGAAATAACTGGGGCGATTCAAATTTTATAAGAGCGAGAGAGAGAAAGTGAGAGAGAGAGAGAGAAAGTGAGAGAGAGAGAGAGTAAGAGAGGTTAAAAGTAAGGAGTTATGACGTTAAGAACCATGACCATGGACCACAGCCAGACACTTTATAGTTACAGTCTTCCCAAGCAAAGGAGACACTTCGGCAAGATGGGAAAATAACTCCAGCTCGATCAATATTGGTTCAAAGATGTTAAATTCGGTCTCAAATCGTAGATAAGAATGTTTTCTACAATCTGAGACCAAATTTAAAATTGTTGAACCAATATTGACTGAGCCGCAGTCATTCTCCCATCTTGCCAGAGGGTCTTCTTTGCTAGGACAGAATATACCACAACTATAGATATAGTTGTGTGCATTAGACACTGGAGACGACAATATTGCTAGACTATAACAGCTGAAACTTTGCCAATACTGCAACTAAACGCAGAAAAACAGGGATAGAGAGAGAGAGAGTGAGTGTGAGGGAAAGAGAGAGAAAGAGAGAGAGAGAGAGAGAGGGAGAGAGCAAGAAGTAAAAGTCACAGCATCTGTGTTCACTGTACATCTCGACAAAATCAATAGATAAGTACGTAAAGTCTGTCCAAGCAAAGAAGAGCCTCTGGCAAGATGGGAAAATGACTCCAGCTCGGTCGATATTGGTTCAAGCAGTATCAATCTGGTCTCAAATTGTAGAGCAGAATGTTTTCTACAATTTGAGATTAAATTGATGATTCTTGAATCAATATTGACCGAGCTGTAGTCGTTTTCCCATCTTGCCAGAGGGTCTTCTTTGCTTGACCAGACTAAAAGTGTAGTAGCAAAGCTACTCACTCTGATAAGCGATGCTTCTTGACTTTAATTCTTGTTGATGAGTTTTTAAAATTAATTTTATCTACATCGTATAGAATGGATGTAATAAATAAGAAAGAAACCTTCCAAGTGGAGTCAATAGTGTGTATATAGTCTCTCCAAGCAAAGAAGACATTCTAACAAGTCAGAAAAATGACTCCAGCTCGGTCAATATTGGTTCAACAATTATAAATTTGATTCCAAATAGTAGGAAACATCCTGATCTACAAAGTGAGACCAAATTCATAATTTTTGAACCAGTATTGGCCGAGCTGGAGTCATTTTCCCATCTTGCCAAAATCATCTTCCCGTCAGCTCGGTCATCAGCTGGTTCAAAAATTAACAATTTGGTCTCAAAATTGTAGATCAGAATGTTGTGTATGGTAGATCATTCAAGACAAAATTCATCATTTTTGAACAAATATTGACGGAGCTGACTAAAGTCTGTCCAAGCATAGAAGACCCTCTGGCAAGATGGGGAAATGACTCCAGCTTGGTCAATATTTGTTCAAGAATAATAAATCTGGTCTTGATAGTAGATCAGAATGTTTCCTACAATTTGAGATCAAATTGATAATTTTTGAACCAATATCTACCGAGCTGGAGTCATTTTCCCATCTTGCCAGAGGGTCTTCTTTGCTTGGACAGACTATAGTTACAGTAGAAATCATCCAGCCTGGCGGTTGGCGATAGAGTGTTAATAATGCTCAGCTCTGTTAAGACAGTCAACGAGCGGTCTGCTGGGTCACATCGAGTGGAGAACGACCTTGGCTAGATGATTTCACGATCGTAGACCGCTTTCAGACTGACCTGTTGGAGCTGAGCAACAAAAAGAGACATTCGAAAACCATCATCGTTTTTTACCTCCTCTTACAACTCCCACGCGTTCTGTGTAGGAGGTACTCTCTTTACAGTCAGCCCAAGCCGAGAAGACCCTCTGGTAAGATGGGGAAATGACTCCAGCCCGATCAATATTGGTTCAAAAATCATTAATTTGATCTCAAATTGTAGGAAACAATTTAATCTACAATTTGAGATTAAATTGATAATTTTTGAACCAATATTGACGGAGCTGGAGTCATTTTCCCATCTTGCCAGAGGGTCTTCTTTGCTTGGACAGACTATACCTCCTCCCACATCTCAATCAACTCTCTCTCTCTCTCACTCTCTCTCCCAAACGCTGTCTAGTACTTGATTCAAAATATCAAAGGGCTCTCACTACCTACACTATCCAACAAGCCTGTACAAGCAAAGAAGACCCTCTGGCAAGATGGGAAAATGACTCCAGCTCGGTCAATATTGGTTCATAAATTATCAATTTGCTTTCAAGTTGTAGATCAGAATGTTTTCTACAATTTGAGACAAAATTAATAATTTTTGAACCAATATTGACGGAGCTGGAGTAATTTCCCCATCTTGCCAGAATGTCTTCTTTGGTTAGACAGACTATTATACTACCTACACCATTTCCACTCAACCCTTTGAACTGTCAGAAGAATTTCAGTAAGTTTGATTACTAATTACTGATTTTTTACTGTTAATTTAATTACAATAGTAATTACTGATATAATTATTATTGCAAGCAAGTAGAAGTTTATTAACTTTGTCTACCGGATCCCTCCCTTCCACTCCCTTATCTTTTATGATATTTTATTGATTACAACGAATTTATTTAGACGTACAGATAAATATAACGAAAAATATAATTACAAAACAATCAGGCACACTTACTCCTCAACGCTACACCATAAAATCATTGATTGATTTATTGATTTACAGTAATAGAATCGTATTGCTAGGTCTAGTAAGACCCATTGCATACATAACATATTACAACATTTATACAATATAATTGTATTATTATTATTATTAATATAATTGTATTATTATTGTATTATTGTATATTATTGTATTATTAATATAATTGTATAATTTGTATTATACAATATAATTATACAAATAGAAATGAATAAATTCAATCACAACAGAGAATAATAATTGTAAAATAATTTAGAACTTCATTATATAATCATTCACTGATTCACTCACTCAAGCTCAAATACTCAATTCATTCACGCCAGTTTATAGTTGAATTCAATTTGAAAATGATACCATAGAGAAAAAATTGTTGGAGCAGACAATACAGCCAAACGAATTTGCGTCACCTACAAAATTTGCGACAGTTAATTGTGCACAATAAGGCTGAGGCCGCACTGCCGGTGGGTAGAGCCTGGAGGGTGGAGGGTAGTTGGTAAATCTATAGAACATACACACCATCCACAGTAATACATCGTATGAATGGCATGTGTTCAGCCGCCATCTTGAAATTCTTAAATATGGACAACATAACCTCAAAAACAGAATGACGTCATACCATTCATACGATGTATTACTGTGGATGGTGTGTATGTTCTATAGATTTACCAACTACCCTCCACCCTCCAGGCTCTACCCACCGGCAGTGCGGCCTCAGCCTTAGATATTTATCTGAGAAATACTTGCTAGAGCTCTAACTCACATATTTCATTCGTGTATTACAATAAGGCTCTCATAATACAACAACCGTTGCATAAACTACTATTTTTTCTAGCCGATTTTGTCTATTTTGCTATATACTATTTACCTGCACTTTAACTAATGGGTGCGCCACTTAAATCTTTCTTTTGACTCTGTTTTTGAGATAAACAAGGAGAAAGAGAGAGAGAGAGAGAGAGAAAATTTGTGAAAGAAGAGGTGGATTTGTGAATGAGAGAGGAAGTATTCGTATAGTCTGTCCAAGCAAAGAAGACCCTCTGGCAAGATGGGAAAATGACTGCAGCCCGGTCAATATAGGTTCAAAAATTATCAATTTGATCTCAAATTGTAGGAAAAATTTGATCCGCTATTAAGACCACATTTATTATTCTTGAACAAATATTGACCAAGCTGGAGTCATTTACCCATCTTGCCAGAGGGTCTTCTTTGTTTGGACAGACTATATAGAGGAAGAAATTGTGGTCAATAGTGAGAAAGAAAATGCGTTAAAGAGAGAGTGAAGAAGATGTGTATGTGTGTGTGTGAGAGATAGAGAGAGAGAGAGAGAGAGAGAGAGTAAAGGAATGGGTAAGAGTAAGAGAGAATGAGTGAGTGGAAAAATGTATAATATCAAGAGAAAGTGGAAGAATGGGTAGGAGAGAGAGAGAGAGAGAGAGAGAGAGAGAGAGAGAGAAAGAGTGAGTGGATGATGAGCACTTTTCACAAATGACACATCATGTCAGCCCTTACTTTTAGTCTACAAATTGCAATGTAAAATAATAGGCACTTCAAACGTCACATAGAAAACGGGGAATTCTTTGCTACAACTCGAGACATTCAGAAATGCGAGTTTAGAAATCTTACTGGACTATTTTTTCAGAGTGTTGTTGTTGAAATGTAGGCTATTTATTCATACGTTTTCGTAAAAGGTAGGTTTCTATTTGTACTAGACTACAAGTCACGGCACAAAATGCAATGTTTTGTTTTTTATACACTTTTAATCTAGTTACTCTGTCTAGCGAGGAATCTTTATCACGCCTCAATATATATCCAATTATATCTCGGCTCATAGGACACATAGAGAGTTCTGGTTTTCACTAGTTGATTGGTACCATCCGACACTACAATTTCATTGTAGCAAAGTTTTCATTGAATTCGGTATTGATTAGTTTTTTAATTAAATATATAGAATTTGAAGTGAGACAATTTGGATGTGTTTATTTGTGAATTAGAAGTTAAGCGAGCTCCATCACTTAATTTTCAAAAGCATATGTGGTTATGAGATGTACACTTGTTAAGTATGTTCTTCTAATATTTTGCATTTCAACTTCAAAGTCTCTGTGTTTTAGGACTCGATTATGGGTGATTTCGTTCATCATTTTAGAATTTTATACTATGAATATTTTAGTGCATTCGAAAAAGTGTTTATATTTTCCAAAATTACTGTTTTTTTTGTAAAATATCACTACAAAATCAAGCAGAGCTCTGAAGTATTTGACATGTCAAATTATTGAGTACACTATTCAAATAGAAACACGGAATTGGATAGAGCAACCCACACCGGTCAGCTGATTATTGATTTGCGTTGCTCCAACTACTTGTTTCCATTGCGACATGCTGAAATGGAAATCTATAGTCTGTACAAGCAAAGAAGACATTGTTGCAGGATGGGAAAATTACTCCAGCTCGGTCTCTATTTGTTCAAGAATTATAAATGTGGTCTTAATAGTAGATCAAATTGTTTCCTACAATTTGAGATCAAATTGTTTCCCACAATTTAAGATCAAATTGATGATTTTTGAACCAATATTGATCGAGCTTGAGTCATTCTCCCATCTTGCCAGAGGGTCTTCTTTGCTTGGACACACTATACATTGATCCCTTCCCTAATCTAGGTAGGACTCGATAGAGCCTTTTTTAAATCGTCAATGTTTCTGTTTGTAGGCACACTGAGTTATCTAACAAATGAAAGAAATACAATTTTTAATAGAATATATTTATAGATAGACTTGCTTTGTTAAGTTAAATTATTCTTTCTTTACAATTGCGACTTGTTTTCCAAGTATTTTAAGCAAAGGATGAATGAGTGATAATGAATGATGATGATGAAGGTTCAAGATGTAGGTTATATGTCTATCCACAATGTCCACTTTCACTATACTCACAAATTTCAACTCTCAAAAATATAAAAACCATGATTTATGAATTTAAAATTTGAAAGGTTGGTACTCAAATTAAAAATTAAAATTTTTGTACCGGTATCTAACAGATAGAATCTAAAAAAGTTATGAAGCTCCAAAGAGGTGGAACTATGAAAAATTTGTTTGACTAGATTAAAAATTTTGAATGATAATACCGTTACCTAATAATTTAGATCAGGTTCAGAGGAATTTGGTAAAATTTAACCTAGTTAAGTTTCATTTTATAGTAAGTTTATTGATAAGTTTGTAATCGGGATAAGATAAAATATTTGAACTGATAAAATTGTACACGTGTTATAAGTGACAAGAGATATGAATCATTCATTAGGTCTACATGGTTGGCAATCATCAATGAAATCTGGATTTCAAACATGGAGTGATAGTGATAGAGATTACTTGAGTTTCTGAGATAAATCAAGGTTCAAATCAATTTGCTTACCTGAAATATGTCCAAAAGTTGATAAATATGTAGAAATTTGCAGAAATAAAACACCAAACCCGAAAAACGGATAACTATCAATGAAAACTAACCTAATACAAAAACAACTTATCGATTTTCATTTACACACCGAGGTTCCCACAAAAGTCAACTGCTAAGTTAGCTGGAATGATGTCTCACTTTTACTTGAAATATTCTTGAAATCTGGCTCACAATCAGTTGAATAATGTAATTTGAATATCGGATATTAAATTGACGTTAATATCTTTCGCAAACGAACTTCAACGCAGAGAATGTAACCCACAAGCTGACAAAAGTCCGAGACTCTTGCAAGGAAACTACTCTATTGATTTCAATTAGGGAACTCTACTGACCTCCGGCGGACAAAATTTGAACTAAAAAAGTCGACATTTTATGAATTTACTATCGATACTCATAGAGAATCGATTTCTGGACAACTTTCGATATTTTGCACGGCCTACCTGATCGCTTGCTCAAATGTCAAATTATTCACTGCCTTTTCAAGATAAACACACATAACCTACAAACTTTTTGCTTTACTTTCAACCAAACACATGGTTTAACAGTACATTATTTTAAAATGGGAAAAGCTAAGAAACTTAAATCATCAAAAAAAGGGCAATTATTGCCTCTCGACCAGCAAATTGTCGAGGATGACCAGGTCAAGCCGAAAGGACGTGAAAAAGTTAGAAATCGCACAGAAGATGATGAGGAGGTGAGTGAGTTAGGTTATGTAGGACTAAATCAATACTATTTTTTCATAATTATTATGATTTTAGTTTTATTGTACTGAAATAATGCCTTAAGATTTAAAGTTCAGCTCTTTCAGATTGTTTCATTGCATGTCCTGTCAAAACACCATAAGGGGCCCAAACGTTTGGGAATCATGAATTTGATGTCCAACTGGCTTGAGTATTCAATTTTGCTTTTATCTTAGTTCATTAATAACGTTTCAATGGCAATATAAAATCCTTGCTTGTTACTCTTTTTCCTTATTATCATTGATTTTGGCATTTTCTACAATTTTCTTACCCAATTGATTGATAAAACAAGCATTAGACCTTCTTTTTCCAGTTTAGCTCTTGCTACGAAGCATCAGCAGTGCTGTGAATGTGAGGGTTCACATATGAACTTGAAATAGTTCAAAAGTTTCAAAAACTTGAAAATTAGCTCACATATGAACTAATGATAATTTTTGTGTTCTGTTTTCAGTTCGTTGATTCGCGGTTGACCTCCAGGATTCTGAATCAGGCCAGGAGACAGCAGCAGGAGCTGGAGGATGAGGTTGGGGTGTCAGGAGAAGGAGGCGTCAAAAAGAAGAAGATCAGTTTGGGAGGAGATGACGAGGAGGATTCGCAAAACGATGCGGAATCAGAAAATGAGGATGAAGGAAAATTCGATTACGGAGGAGTTCCGGTAAGGAAATTATCTATTTTCTCAAGTTGTTACTCTGTAAAGTGAATAAATAAATAAATATTTATATAAAAAATGAATATTTATACTCTATGAATATGAATGTCCATTAAAATGAAATGAAAGGAATTTTTGAGAAAATGGAACTCATATATCTGTTGTGAAGAATATGGCCTAAGCTACAATAGCTATTATAGTCTGTCCGAGCAAAGAAGATCCTCTGGCAAGATGGGAAAATGACTCCAGCTTGGTCTATATTTGTTCAAGAATTATGAATGTGGTCTTAATAGTAGATCAAATTGTTTCCTACTGTTTGAGATCAAATTGATAATTTTTGAACCAATATTGACGGAGCTTGAGTCATTTTCCCATCTTGCCAGAATGTCTTCTTTGCTTGGACAGACTATACAACATTTATGTTTTCGAATAGTAGATCATCAATTACTATAGTCTGGTCAATATAGGTTGAAAATTTTTTTATTTGGTCTCAAGTTGTAGGAAACATTCTAAGCTATAATTTGAGACAAAGTTTATCGTTTTCAAAATAAATAAATAATAATTCAAACCAATTATTTATTTATTTATTGGTTTTCAATAGACAATTGACCAAGCTGGAGTAATTCTCCAATTTTGCCAGACTGTCTCCTTTCTTGGACTCTCTGTTTTTGGGTTAACAAAAAATCACGTGAACCTACTTTTTTGTTGATTTATTCAGAGATTTTAGCATTGCAGAATTGAACTAAACTACTTCGCAGGTCAATTCTCTCAATACAAGCTGATATGTTTCATAGTTGATTATAGAATAGAATGGCTGCCTTTATTTAATAACCTGGGAGGGCGAAGTTACACTCTCTTACACTTTACACTCTCTTACACTTTACACTCTCTTACACTTTACACTCTCTTACACTTTACACTCTCTTACACTTTACACTCTCTTACACTTTACACTCTCTTACACTTTACACTCTCTTACACTTTACACTCTCTTACACTTTACACTCTCTTACACTTAACCCTCTCTTACACTTAACCCTCTCTTACACTTAACCCTCTCTTACACTTAACCCTCAATTGTAGTTCTGCAGAAAGAAACCAATCCTCATAAAACGGTAAATTCGAGTCTGTTTACCAATATTTCAATGAGAAGGAAATAGGCTAATTACCAATATTTCAATGAGAATGAATATTTTTAAGAAGGAAATGTGTTATTCTGGAAGGTACCCACACACATAATTGCCATAAAACGGTAAATTATTGCTTTTTATGTATCTAAATAACTTACCTTCATCATCACTCATTCATCCTTTGCTTAAAATACTTGGAAACCAAGTCGCAATTGTAAAGAAAGAATAATACAGTGACACACGGGAGTCGGACGGTTTTCAATGAAATGATAGTCGGCCATTTTTTAGGATAAATCAACATTTTTTACACGTAATTAAAGCTCATTATATGCTATTTAAGTTGACAAAACTCATTTCCTGCAATTTCAGTTACCTTATGTGGGAAAAATAATGTCTCTCAAAGTCAATGTCTTTTAATGTCAAAGTGATGTCCATAATCTCGAATGCAGGACTCAACTCTACTGAAAATCCTCCATCACACGGACTAAAATTTCTACATTAATATAGCAGCAATTTCCCTCACAAACCATGAAATTTGAATGAGTTGAAGAATGTAATCATTCAAAAAATTTCGGCTATAACTGTAGAAAGTTTAGTCCATGTGATGGAGGATTTTAAGTAGAGAGTTGAGTCCTGCATTCGAAATGATGACGTCACTTTGAAGACATTATTTTTCCCCACATACGGTCACTGAAATTGCAGGTAATGAGTTTTGTCAACTTAAATGGCATATAATGAGCTTTAATTTCGTGTAAAAAAATTTGATTCATCTTCAAAAATGGCCGAGTATCATTTCATTGAAAACCGTCTGACTCCCGTGTGTCACTCTGTATTTGAAGCATCACGAAATCTAAATATCTGATTCGAGAATGATCTGGGAGCTATAGTCTGTACAAGCAAAGAAGATCCTCTGGCAAGATGGTAAAATGACTCAAGCTCGGTCAATTTTGGTTCAAAAATTATCAATTTGATCTCGAATTGTAGATTAAATTTTTTCCAACAATTCTATATCAAATTATAAATTTTTGAACTGATATTGACCGAGCTGGAGTCATTTTCCAATCTTGCCAGAGGTTCTTCAATTTGGTCTCAAACTGTATAGAAATTTCCTAAAATTTGAGTATAAATTTATAATTTTTGAACCAATATTGACCAAGCTGGAGTCATTTTCCCAGCTTGCACTAATTTATTCTCTGCTCGACCAGGCTATAGCTAAATGACAACTCTTATTGACAACATCAGCTTTTGGACCTCTTAAGGAGCAGGCAAAACCTTTTAATTTTTTGGTCCCAGCTATATTGTTAACAGTGAACTTTGATCAAAATTCAGTATTTTCTAAAGTGAAAAGTGTTTTTCAAAGTTGAAATTTCAATGTGAACTCCAATCATCTTTCATTCACCAAGTAAACATCATCAAACACCTTTGCTATATATATATATATATATATACACCTTTGCTTAAAATACGTGCTATCAAGTCGCAATTGTAACAATCAAAAATAGCATCAATAAAAACCTTACGCATATTTTTTAAAATTGTTTATTTCAAAGTTTTCTGTTGTTTTTGATTTACAGAACGTGACGGAAGAAGACGAGCGTGCTCTGGAAATGTTTATGAACAAGAATCCGCGCAAACAGCTGACTCTGGCTGACATCATCATGGAGAAGTTGACTGAAAAAAAGACCGAACTCCATACACAGTTCTCCGACCAAGGAAGCTTACAGGTAGGGATTAGTCAAGTTGTATAGAATAGTAGAGGTGGGGCAGAGTGAAGCAGCTGACTATGATTCTGACGTCACGGAGTTTCTCTAATAAAAAATTCAGCATTGATTTCCCTATCCTTGACAAAAAATCGTACGCTTTCTCCCAATTTACAAAATACAGAATTGTTTAATAGATGAATTTGTTACATGAGCTTTGAGAGAATTTCAAGACCTACATTTTGAGTGATTCAAATCTATATTTTACTCAAATTTAACATGAGAAAAAGTAAGTTAACGTGTCTCGGGAATACTCTGCAGCTGGGCTAATACTATTATGAATAGCAATGCTATCGAATGCAATGATATTATAAATGTATCGTATAATAACATTTGTTTGTTTGTCAATGGCGCAACAGCCCTATGAAGGGCCTAGGCCTACCAGCTGGTTGCCAGTTTCATATTCACCAAACTATACAGTCCGTCCAAGCAAAGAAGATACTCCGGCAAGACGGGAAAACGACTCCAGCCCGGCCAATACCGGCCCAAAAGCCATAGATTCTCAAAAGAACCCACCTCGCCAGAAAGCCCTCCCGGCCCGAACAGAAAATACAGCAGGCGAATAATCATGAACCAGGATAGAGGTAACGTGTGGTTAGCACGTCGATCCTCTCAACCATAAGCCAGTCTTCACAACCAAGTGAAGATGCAGAACACCTCTGAATAACATGCAGTTAATCAGTTAGAGTGTAATGCAACAATTACTACTCCTCCAGAAACGGGAAACGACTGACTTTACCAACGACAGCCAATCTCCCAAAGGAGGGGCTTATAATAGCATTGCTACTCATAATTGAATTAGCTCAGCTGCAGAGCATTCCCGAGACACGTTAACGGACTTTTTGTCGTGATAAATTTGAGTAAAATATAGATTTGAATCACTCAAAATGTAGGTCTTGAAATTCTCTACAAGAACATTGAGAAATGTATCTATTAAACAATTCTGTGTTTCGTAAATTGGAAAAAGCATACGATTTTTTGTCAAGGATAGGAAAATCAATGCTGAATTTTTTATTAGAGAAACTCCGTGACGTCAGAATCATAGTCAGCTGCTTCACTCTGCCCCACCTCTACTATACTATGTACACCTTGGGGGCAAAATACGCTGAAAAAAGTTATTGCAAAGTTTTAAGGGAATCAAATATTGAAACATGAACTGGTATGCTATATTCAATTAATGAAAGTTGTAGAGAATTCAATTTTGAATAAAAAACTTATTGGGGGAATGAGTTAACATTTTAACAAGCATTCAAATTTTTCTTCCAAATCAAATTCTCTATAACTTCTTATAACAATGTTTTGGAATCAAAAATTATGTTTTCAAATGAACTTTTTAAAAGAACTATATCTCATATCTCCGTTTGGGGAAAATGAGGTTATCTGGCGAAGTGGAACAACCCTTGGGTCTCCCCACTATTAAAAGCCATACGCTAAATAAAAATAAATAAACAGTTCATAGTTTTACTGTCAAAACTAGCACAGTAAACATTCTAGAAATCTATCAAACTCCTGAATCTAGTTTACAAATTTAATACTTTATGTCTATTCTTCAAAGCTCAATTCCTTTTTATCGTATTGTTCATATAATCTATTTCATGCTTTTTTATACACTTTTCTATCTAGTTACTCTGTCTGGCGAGGAATCTCTAACACGCCATATATTTTCGATTATATCTCGCCTCATAGGCCACATAGAGAGTTCTGGTTATCACTAGTTGATTGGTACCATCCGACACTACAATTTGAGCAACGTTTTCATTGGATTTGGTGTTGATTAGTTTTTTAATTGAATAAATAAAATTTGAAGTGAGACAATTTGGATGTGTTTATTGACAAATGTGTATTGGTGAATCAGGTGATCAGCGAATTTTGAAATACTCCGCTATCGTCAATGATCATTTTTAGAAAAATGTGTTTATCAGATGTAGGATATTCATGTTAAAGAAGTTGTATGTATGGATTTTTCATACACATTTTATCTAGTTACTCTGTCTTGAAAGGAATCTCTAACACGCCATAATATTATATTTTCGATTATATCTCGGCTCATAGGCCACATAGAGAGTTCTGGTTTTCACTAGTTGATTGGTACCTTCTGACACTACAATTGACTTATTACAATAATAAGTCAATATTAACAATACTAATTAACTAATTACTAATAATTACTAATTACAATTACTAATAAGTCAATAATAATTGACAATATTAATACTATTGAAAATGTTTACAGTTGCAGGATATTGACCCGCGTGTGAGAGAGATGTACGAAGGAGTGAGAGATGTGCTCGTGAAGTACCGCTCGGGCAAGGTGCCCAAGGCGTTCAAGGTTATACCGAAGCTCAGGAATTGGGAGCAGGTGTTGTATTTGACTGGTCAGTTTTGCTGATATTTACTCATACTTACTTACGGGTCTTATTTATTAAATTTAACAGTTTACAGTATGAGAGGGGACACATTAAGATTTCTTTTACGCAGATGCATTACATCAGCTTTTAGTAGGTTACATCACTTATAAGAAACAGACGAAACCGCCCAACTTTTTGGCCCTTGATAACATATACCACGAATGCTTTTATGCTGGAACGAAATCTCATCCGTGAGTGCTACAGTCCGACCAAGCAAAGAAAAACCTCTAACAAGATGAGAAAATGACTCCAGCTCCGTCAATATTGGTTCAAAAATCATTAATTTGATCTCAAATTGTAGGAAACAAATAAATCTACAATTTGAGATTAAATTGATAATTTTTGAACCAATATTGACGGAGCTGGAGTCATTTTCCCATCTTGCCAGAGGGTCTTCTTTGCTTGGACAGGCTTGTGGAATAGTGTAGGTAGTGAGAGCCCTTTGATATTTTGAATCAAGTACTACACAGCGTTTGAGAGAGAGAGAGAGAGAGAGAGAGAGAGAGAGAGAGAGAGAGATAGTTGATTAAGATGTGGGAGGAGGTATAGTCTGTCCAAACAAAGAAGACACTCTGGCAAGATGGGAAAATGACTCAAGCTCGGTCAATATTGGTTCAAAAACATTATTAATTCAAGTGTAGATCAGAATTTCTCCTACAATTTGAGACCAAATCAATAATTTTTGAACCAATATTGAACAACCTGAAGTCATTTTCCCATCTTGCCAGAGGGTCTTCTTTGCTTGGACAGACTATAAAAGCTCCCGGTTGCTGTATAGGGGAGTTGTGGAAACGAAGGTAGCGCGCTGGGTGTACAAAAAGTGTACTTGTTGCCCGTCATTTTCTTTTTATAATATTTTTATTATTCTATTCTGGTATATTATTTTATGCAGATTTATTCACACAAATTAAAATTGGATTTTTTTTGTAATTATAACAATTTTTGGTATGGTCTGTCCGAGCAAAGAAGACCCTCTGGCAAGATGGGAAAATGACTCAAGCTCGGTCAATATTGGTTCAAAACTTATTGATTTGGTCTAAAATTTTAGATCAGAATGTTTCCTACGATTGAGACCAAATCATTGATTTTTGAACCAATATTGAACAACCTGAAGTCATTTTCCCATCTTGCCAGAGGGTCTTCTTTGCTTGGACAGACGATAAAACAGGCAAAGCTCGAAACTGTCCGTCCATCTTACAATCTATACAAGCAAACAAAAAGTTATGTCCCAATTATGGGACCAACTAATATTATTTTAGAAATAGTTTTGAAATGAAGAAATAGAAAAAGGTCTGGACAAACGCCTGTTCTTTATCTCCTTCACGGTTTAGGGTTGTGTGGTAGAGAGGACCAAGAGTCCTAACTCCGCCCTTAATAAAGGCAATTTATCTATCTATCTATCTTCATATTGTATCTGAATATCTGTTACCAAATGAATGTATAATATCCATTCATTGTATGTTACCAATGTTTGTAACATTGTATGTTACCAATGTTTGTAACATTGTATGTTACCAATGTTTGTAACATTGTATGTTACCAATGTTTGTAACATTGTATGTTACCAATGTTTGTAACATTGTATGTTACCAATGTTTGTAACATTGTATGTTACCAATGTTTGTAACATTGTATGTTACCAATGTTTTCTTTAATATCAATTTTTTTCGAAAATTTCTAGAACCGCACCGCTGGAGTGCCGCATCCATGTATATGGCAACGCGTATTTTCGCCTCCAATCTCAAGGAAAAAATGGCGCAGCGTTTCTACAACCTGGTGCTGCTTCCGCGTGTCCGTGACGACATAAGCGAGTACAAACGGCTTAACTTTCATTTGTATCAGGCACTCAGGAAGGCCTTATTCAAACCGGGCGCATTTATGAAGGGCATTGTGTTGCCACTGTGTGAGGTGGGTTCAATTATAAATAATGAATATTATAATTATAAATATATAAATATTGTAAATATTATATATATAAATATAATAAATATCATAATTATAAATATATCTATAATAACTATAGTCTGTCCAAGCAAAGAAGACCCTCTGGCAAGATGGGAAAATGACTACAGCTCGATCAATATTGGTTGTAAAATTATAAATTTGTTCTCAGATTGTAGGAAACATTCTGGTCTACGATTTGAGGTCAACTTTATAGTTGTTGAACCAATATTGACCGAGCTGGAGTCATTTTCCCATCTTGCCAGAGGGTCTTCTTTGCTTGAAAGACTATAGCAGCAATTTTTGATGATAGCATTCTTCAACTTGTTCATCAAATTTGATTTATAATTACTATTAATTTATTTATTTTGACTAAAAATTGTTTTTTTAGTAGTTTTTATTACATAATCGGCTTTTTGTTTGTCTGTATTAATTTCACGAGGAACAGTTCCAAGCTTGAAAGCATGTACAGTATAGTCTGTCCAAGCGAAGAAGACCCTCTGGCAAGATGGGAAAATGACTGCAGCCCGGTCAATATTGGTTCAAAAATTATGAATTTGGTTTGAAATTGTAGGAAACATTCTAATCTACAATTTGAGACCAATTTGACCATTTTTGAACTAATACTGACCTATCTGCAGTCATTTCCTGATCTTGCCAGAGGGTCTTCTTTGCTTCGACTGACTATAGTACTTTTATGCTCTTTGAGTAGTTGTGTAGTTGATATTGTGGTAGTTATCCATAATAAATGAAAAGACAAGATGTTGTCAAACCACTGATTTATTAGAAAATTGAGATACCGGTTTCGGTTGTTACACCATTATCAATCTCTGGTAAACTGGAGTTTGACAACATCTTGTCTTTTCATTTAGTACTTTTATGCCTGTAAAATATGACTCAATTAAGATAAAGATAATGATGATTTATATCCATTGTTGTAATAATAAATTTTACCTCGCAAGAGAGGCTTTTGTCCTATTATACAGAGTGTTTCAAAAGTAGTGTCGAGCATTTTAGGGTATTGTTCCTTGGTAGAAAATATACCTAAATATCATTCTCAAAATGTCCGAAAGTCCTCAATTACTCACACAACCGCCATTTTTGTTTTCTCATTTTCATCTAATCTTTCAAATTTATAATTTTGTAGCGTCCTTGAGAGGGTACTATAATGGTCAATAATAATGTAAAATCAGCTGAGAAATCGAATGAAACCAGTTAGAAGTTCGTAACTTCAATGGTTATTGAGATAATATTCAAAATAAGCTAAAATCCTGAATTTTTCAACTTCAAATGAATATAAATGGGATTATGATTGTTGAACTGTATTTTGAGCTATTTAATAATGTAGAAAATTGAATTCTGAAGAAAAAATGTTCAGTGACTTTTTCGTCTAAAACGCGCCCAAACCTCACAAATTAGGATTTAAAGAAGACACAAAAACAGGTATGAAAAGGTTACTGTTTCGTCTCCTTTAAATCCTGATTTGTGAGGTTTGGGTGCGTTTTAGACGAAAAAGTCACTGAACATTTTTTCTTCAGAATTTAATTTCCTACATCAACAAATAGCTCAAAATACAGTTCAACAATCATAATCCCATTTATACCTGTTTTTTGTGTCTTCTTTAAATCCTAATTTGTGAGGTTTGGGCGTTTGAAGTTGAAGTTGAAAAATTCAGGGTTTTAGCTTATTTTGCATATTATCTAAATAACCATTGAAGTTACGAACTTCTAACTGGTTTCATTCGATTTCTCAGCTGATTTTACATTATTATTGACCACTTTAGCCGGCCTCGGTGGCGCTGTGGGCTAGGGCGTCACAACCTTCAGTCCGCTAGCACTGCCGCAGGTCTGGGTTCGAATCCCAGTGGCATGGCTGTTTTTCACCTCATCAATCACCTTAGCACTCAAGATCCATTACCCACGCACAAGCTAAAATGCTTATGTGGGCATCATCCGCAATAAAAAGAAAAAACTTTAGTACCCTCTCAAGGCCGCTACAAAATTATAAATTTGAAAGATTAGATGAAAATGAGAAAACACAAATGGCGGCTGTGTGAGTAATTGAGGACTTTCGGACATTTTGAAAATGATATTTAGATATTGATAATGGCCTAATATGTCGAAACATGTCTGTGTTTTAATAAATTTAAATTTTTTTAAAAGGGTGTTTGATTTTCATTTATTTTTCAATTAGATGAATGTTTTTAACCAAGGAACAACACCCTAAAATGCTCGACACTACTTCTGAAACACCCTGTAGAATGCCAAAAAAGCTTTGTTTATTTATTCAATAATTTATTTTGTATCATTCACTTTCAGAGCGGCACATGCACACTGAGGGAAGCCATAATTGTTTGCAGTGTTTTGGCGCGCAATTCGATTCCCATGCTGCACTCGGCCGCCGCCCTGCTCAAGTTGGCTGAGATGGAGTACACAGGAGCTGCGTCCATATTCCTGCGCACGCTTATCGACAAAAAGTACGCCCTGCCCTATCGCGTGATTGACGCACTTGTGTTTCATTTTGTCAAGTGAGTATTAGAAGAAATAAGTTATAGTTATAGTCTGAAGAATAGTAGAATCTTGAAGATTATTGTCTGCGAGATATTTCTTGCGGCATGGAAGTCTCTCATAAGATAACGTTACAACAAGGGAGATCAAAAATCGCAAAATTGACAAAACATAGCACAAGTGATGAATTTGTGTTTAGTGGCGATTTTGCGATTTTTGATCGCCATTACTGAGATTTAGGTAAGATTTACACAATCGCCGCCATTTAACTTTTTCTTTAGAATTCGACTCTCTTCAACTTCCATTAATAAAAAATACAATTTTATGATCCCTTATCCAGTTATAACCCTTATTGTTTAAAAAATGGTGTTTTCTAGCATATTTTTCCAATTATCTCAATAACCGTTGAAGTTACAAACTTCAAACTGGTTTCATTGAATTTCTCAGCTAATTCTACATAGGAATTGATTATTTTAGAACGTCACTAAAGTCTCTAAAAAATTAGAAAAATTTATATGTTTTGAAAAATTTCAATTCTCCGCCATTGTTATCTCGGTAACAAAGCGTTTTTGGGGGTTGGTCCCATGGAACTTTTTTGTCTACTTGGTGTAAGGAATCAGCCTGAGAAGTATTGCACATTCCTCCTGAAACACTCTGTATATTTATATATGTACAGATTCTTGTGAACACGATAACTCCCTAAGGGCTTGTCGGAGAGCGACCAAATTTTGTACAAAAATCATTAGTGTTAATATCTCGGTCAAGTTCGTTAACCAACCAAATTGGTTTAAGGGTTGGGGTTGAAATTAGGGGATGAAAATTTTAAAAAATTACTACAAATCGACTAATAACTTGATCGTTTTGAAAATTGGTGTGTATAATACCCTTATTATGCTCTACAATTTAAGCCATAAACAAAAAAAAATTCAATAAAAAATGGCGGGGAATAATATGCCAAAAAATGCTGTTTTTATGGGTTTTTCGAAAACGGCACTTTTGAATTCATACCCTGAATAGCTCATTATAAGTCATATGATTTTTATCAAAGAATTGCATTTGATATGCACTCTTTCCAACCGCCAGCTGCCGGAGGGAATTTTTGTTTATCTCGTCTCAAGCCATCGTGAATGGACTATAAATTTTTGACTTGTGTTTTATCTAGTGAAATAAAAAAACATGCATAATCCATGCTTTATAAGTAGGCCTTTATGTTTGTTGATTTGAAATGAAAGCGTTCTTCCCACTAAAATAACAATATTCTGCTGTCGTTTGCAGATTTGAGCGTGACACCCGCGAGCTGCCCGTGCTGTGGCATCAGGCGTTGCTGACATTTGCACAACGCTACAAGGGCGACGTGAGCCAGGAGCAGCGTGACGCACTGCTCGCCCTGCTGCGCAGCCACAGTCACGCAACGGTCACGCCGGAAATACGTAGAGAATTGCAGAACGCCAAGTGCCGTGACGTCGAGATGGCTGAGGCTCCTGTGTAGACTTAATATTATAGTCTTGCCAATCAAAGAAGAGCCTCTAGCAACATGGGAAAATGACTCCAGCTTGGTCATTATTAGTTCAAGATTTATAAATTTGGTCTTGATAGTGGATCGAATTGTTTCTCACAATTTGAGATCAAAATGATAATATTTGAACAAATATTGAATGAGCTGGAGTCATTTTCCCATCTTGCCAGAATGTCTTCTTTGCTTGGACAGACTATAGATATAAATTATGATAATTATGAATAAATAGGTTATTGTTTTTCAAAAGTCGTTGAGTGCTTATTTCAAATCTTACCAGAGTTTATCTATGTACAAGAAGAAGAAAAAGCAGAGGGAAGAGAAGAAGAAGGAGAAGAAGAAGAAGTGATGATCAGATGAAAATGCACATTTTCATATTCTGCATTGATGGATGACGTCACCCATGTTATAAAATTTTTCTCATCTTTAAAACAATCTGAACTTATCTATTATGGGTCTTGAGCACATTTCTCCTGTATAAATATCGTAGAACTGTTCATGAAGAACATTTTAAGAGAAAAAAACTTGAGATATCACCAAAAAATATCAAATGGTTAAGGATATAACAAAAATCGGCATTTAATGGCCGCCATCTTGTTTTCTCGAGAAGAGAAGCATTTTTTAGTGCATAATTATAGATATTCTGAATCTAAAGAGGAAAAGGAAGAGATTGATACCATTTTCAAGTCTCTAACATCAAGGATACATGAAGGAAAATAGTTTTTATATAACATGTTAGTTTCCTTACTCCTCGCATGCCCCTCTTTGGGTCTCGCTGTACCCTTCATCGAGGCAGAAAAAGCCTTCAAAACCACATGATTGTAAAGCTAGAATCCGACTCTCTTCAACTTCCATTAATAAAAAATACAATTTTATGATTCCTTAGGCAGTTATAACCCTTATTGTTTTCTATCAAATTTTTCCCAATTATCTCAATAACCGTTAAAGTTACAAACTTGGAACTGGTTTCATTGAATTCCTCAGTTAATTTTACATAGGAATTGATTATTTTAGAACGTCACTAAAGCCTCTAAAAAATTAATATATTTTAAAGAATCTCAATTTTCTTTGGGTCTCGCTGTACCCTTCATCGAGGCAGAAAAAGCCTTCAAAACCACATGGTTGTAAAGCTAAAAAATAGATCTACAACTTATAGATTTAACATTTTTGTCTATCTGATGCATAAAAAAACTAAAGACAGAAAAACGAAAATTTTCATAAGAAATTCTATCATTTTTCATATTAAAAAATGTATAACTTATTATTTATACGTTTTGGGAGTTATGTTTCATATAGCTCATGTAGATAATTTTATAAGGAACAATTTGAGAGAAAAATTGAAAGGATATCTTCAAGAATGACTGAGTTATGGCCGAAACAGTGAAACTCTGAAATTCTCGGACGCCATCTTGGATTACAGGTGACGCACCCCTCGGACAGCTTATGACCACCGATATTATTTTTCTCCAGGTCAAAACGAAGAGATTGATCCCCCGTACTATATGCTCTCCTTTTCCTTTTCTTACCACTTTATTTCCTCCTTCTTTTTTCCTTTTAGTTCCTTCTTCTTCTTCCTTATTACCATTCTTTTATCCCCGATAAGTATTTTCAGGCCAATAGAAATTCCACAGACGTTCAACCCAAAGTGTGTGTAGTCTGGTAGAGCAGAGAAGACCCTCTGGCAAGATGGGAAAATGACTGCAGCTCGGTCAATATTGACTCAAAAATCACAAATTTAGTACCAAATCATAGAAAACATTCTGCTCTACAATTGTAGACCGAATTTAGAAGTTTTGGACCAATATGGACCGAGCTGGAGTCATTCTCCCATCTTGCCAGAATGTCTTGTTTGCTAGACCAGTCTATAGCAGAATTCCGAACTCATTCAAGATCATTGCTGTGGGATGATAAGCACTGGTGTATAAACAGGTGAAGTGCTGTACAGTAAAATATACGGGCACTTCACCTAATAATAATATTCTTATGGATTTTAATGGTGGGGAGACCGTTACGGGTAGTTCCACCTCGCCAATGTGTACTTGGCACTTCACCTGTTTTGTGGGTACGACCCGACAGTGATGATAGAGTAAACAGACAGGAACGGTGTTACGATTTTCTGAAATGAAATTCTATTATAGCCCAAGCCTATAATGTCCATGGAATCTGGTTAAGCAAAGAAGACCCTCTGGCAAGATGGGAAAATGACTTCAGCTCGATCAATATTGGTTCAAAAATTATCAATTTGATCTCAAATTGTAGGAAACAATCTTATCTACAATTTGAGAACAGATTTATGATTTTTCAACAAATATTGATTGAGCTGGAGTCATTTTCCCATCTTGCCAGAGGGTCTTCTTTGCTTGGACAGACTATAACATCTGTCTCACATCACATCTAACCAGCGGTATGTTGACATTAAGTAGTTAATAAGTAGATGATATAAATTTTTAATAAAAATGAATACATTATTATAATGTAAAACTTTTATTTTTTTATTGATTCATGTACTTTTATTACAAAACACTATTCAATAGCTATTTTATAACTGTTTATAATTTTAGATATGTAATTAAAATCTATTGGAAATCTTCAATTTCATTTTTATTTATTCATGCATTATTACAAACCACTACAACTAGATCTTTATTTATTTATCTACATTGCTATCTCACATTCATAAAATACATAAATGTAATAAAATACAGGGTGTTTCAGGAGGAATGTGCAATACTTCTCAGGCTGATTCCTTACACCAAGTAGACAAAAAGGTTCCATGGGACCAACCCCCAAAAACGTTTTGTTACTGAGATAACAATGGCGGAAAATTGAGATTTTTCAAAATATATTAATTTTTCTAATTTTTTAAAGGCATTAGTGAGGTTCTAAAATGATCAATTACTATGTAAAATAAACTGAGGAATTCAATGAAACCAGTTCCAAGTTTGTAACTTCAACGGTTATTGAGATAATTGGGAAAAATATGATAGAAAACGCCATTTTTCAAGGAATCATAAAATTGTATTTTTTATTAATGGAAGTTGAAGAGAGTCGGATTCTAAAGAAAAAGTTAAATGGCGGCAATTGTGTAAATCTTACCCAAATCTCAGAAATGACGATCAAAAATCGCAAAATCGCTACTAAACACAAATTTATCACTTGTGCTACGTTTTGTCAATTTGCGAGTTTTGATCGCCATTTCTGAGATTTGGGTTCGATTTACACAATCGCCGCCATTCAACTTTTTTTCTAGAATCCGACTCTCTTCAACTTCCATTAATAAAAAATACAATTTTATGATTCCTTACCCAGTTATTACCCTTATTGTTGAAAAATGGCGTTTTGTAGCATATTTTTCCCAATTATCTCAATAACCGTTAAAGTTACAAACTTGGAACTGGTTTCATTGAATTCCTCAGTTAATTTTACATAGGAATTGATCATTTTAGAACCTCACTAATGCCTCTAAAAAATTAGAAAAATTAATATATTTTGAAAAATCTCAATTTTCAGCCATTGTTATCTCGGTAACAAAGCGTTTTTCGGGTATGGTCCCATGGAACTTTTTTGTCTATTTGGTGTGAGGAATCAGCCTGAGAAGTATTGCACATTCCTCCTGAAACACCCTGTATAATTACTGTTATAATTCTAGCCATGTTACCAAAATTTATTGGATATCTTTAATATTGTAAAAGTACACAAAAATCTAATTATGTAAATGGTTCTAAGGGTTGCGCTCTTCTACTGTATCACAGTACCTTTCAGGAAATTGAAGTAGGTATAGGCGGCTTGTAGCGTCTGAAAAAAATAAAAGAGTTTAATTGAAAGAGTAAAGAGTAAATATTAGAGTAATAAAAGAGTAAAGAGTGAAATTTACCTAAATACACAATATTATTGTGTTTGATGTCTCGCTAAAACTCTTTTCTCTGTAAACACATCTTCATTGACAGCCTAAAGTCGAAACTGTTATAGTCTATCCAAGCAAAGAAGACATTCTGGCAAGATGGGAAAATGAATCCAGCTCGATCAATATTGGTTCAAAATTTATCCATTTGGTCTCAAATTGTAAATCAAAATGTTTTCTATAGTTTGAGACCAAATGTATAATTTTCGAGCCAATATTGACAGAGTTGGAGTTATTTTCCCATTTTGACAGAATGTCTTCTTTGCTTGGACAGGACTAACTTAGAGAATTAAAGAATCACAGCAAAGAAGACATTCGGGTAAGATGGGGGAATGACTCTAGCTCGGTCGATATTGGTTCAAAAAAGAATGATTTGGTCTCAAATTGTAGATTAGAATTTTTCCCACAATTTGAGATTAGATGTACAACTTTTGAGCCAATATTGACCGAGCTAGAGTTATTTTCCCATCTTGACAGAATGTCTTCTTTGCTTAAACATAGGTACTACCTCTACTTAGAGAATCGAAGCAAAGGAGACATTCGGGTAAGATGAGACAATGACTCTAGCTCAGTCAATATTGGTTCAAAAAATATTGATTTGATCTCAAATTGTAGGGATCAATCTTATCTACAATTTGAGAACAGATTTATGATTTTTCAACAAATATTGATCAGGCTGGAGTAATTTTCCCATCTTGCCAGAGTGTCTTCTTTGCTTAAAAATAGGTACTACCTCTACTTAGAGAATCGAAGCAAAGGAGACATTCGGGTAAGATGGGGTAATAACTCTAGCTCAGTCAATATTGGTTCAAAAAATATCGATTTGGTCTCAGATTGTAGATCAGAATTTTTCCCACAATTTGAGATCAAATGTACAATTTTTGAGCAAATATTGATCGAGCTAGAGTTATTTTCCCATCTTGCCAGAGTGTCTTCTTTGCTTGGACAGCCTACCTTGGAGAATCGAAGGCGGTTGATTGCAAGCAGTCCATAGCAGTTAATTTCGGTGCTAGATACTGCTCTACTCATCATAATCAACAGGTTCTTTGGAACCACAATGGACGCCCAACCCACTCACACTCATACAGTGACTCACGCACGCGCTCACCCTGTGAAAAGTTCCAGAAAGTTTTAATAAAAACGGTTCAATCAAATGAACCCGTTTTAAGGAGCATATAGTAGGATAGTCTGTCCAAGCAAAGTAGACCCTCTGGGAAAATGACTCAAGCTCGGTCGATATTGGTTCAAAATTTAAAAATTTGTTCTCAAATTGTAGATCAGAATGTTTTCTACAATTTGAGAGCAAATTGGACCAATTTTTATGTAGCTTGAGTTGGTTTCCCATCTTGCCAGAGGGTCTTCTTTGCTTGAACAAACTATATTATATAGGAGCAGAATTGAAACTAATATTCAAATTATTGACTGCAGTGTTGTGTAAAATAGTTCAGGTAGATAAATAGATAGATAGATAGATAGATGGATAGATAGATAGATAGATGGATAGATAGATAGATAGATGGATAGATAGATAGATAGATGGATAGATAGATAGATAGATAGATAGATAGATAGATAGATAGATAGATAGATAGATAGATAGATAGATAGATAGATAGATAGATAGATAGATAGATAGATAGATTGATAGATGGATAGATTGATAGATAGATGAATGCCTTTATTTACATTTTGTAAATACTTTACAAAAGTTTTGTGGGCGAAGTTGAGGCATGCAAGCCCCCTCTTCCACTTAACCCACAAGAGTAGAGTAGAATACTTACTAGTACTTCGTAAAAGATGAGTATTTTTTAAGTTGGATAAATAGAAAAAAATAATGAAACAATAAAGTTTTAGAGTCAATAGTTATTCTTTCCACTGGCGGCTCGTGTCCACGAAACAGGTGAAGTGTTGTACAGTAAAACATACGGGCACTTCACCTGTTTCGTGGGTACGAGCCGCCAGTGTGTTAGAGTTCATTCATATTAAATAGAATTACAAGGTATTGACGAATCACAGATTTATAAAAATCGAGATACTGGTTTGTTCAATACTTCTTTTATCAATCTCTGATAAACTGAAACTAAAGCAAATTGTAGCAGAAATCATACTAGCAGACGAGCTACGCTATTGGTAGTTGCTTGAACCAATCACAGTGAACTGCTGCCATTGGCTTGGACAAGCTCCTCCCCCATCACCGGCTCATACAAACGTTACAAAATGGGGGTACTACAATAAACACAGCAATAAAAAATTTATTTTAAAAATTTAATATTATGTATATCTCGCATTATAGGAAACATTCTAATCTACAATTTGAGACCAAATCAATGATGTTTGAATATTGACCGAGCTTGAGTCATTTTCCCATCTTGTCAGAGAGTCTTCTTTGCTTGGACAGACTATATATCTATTGATTGAATATAATAAAAAAATAATTACCTCATCAATAATCTTTTGTCCATAGCTGCTAAATGCGTAGAGCAGTATTAGTGTGAATACCATTTGAATCAAAAATTTCACTTTTCTCATCTGGAAAATGAATTCAATTTGTTTGTTGAGTAGTTGTGCAGGTAATATTGTGATAGTTATTCATATGGTATTGATTTTTTTTAATTATAATTATGGTATTGAATAAAAAGACAAGATATTGTCGAACCACTGATTTATCAGGAAATTCCTGATAAATTCCTCATATTTGGCACACATTCTATACAGGAATGTTCCCGAGGAGATAAGGGAAGCGGAGACATGCAGTTTGATGGCTTACAGGAAGAGGGTAGACAGATGGCTGTACCGTATTGGCTGGGAGGCGGCTGAGCAATTAGTCCGATCACAGTATGCACAATAATCAACCTACAACTAATAGGGAAAAATCTTGGAATATCCAGGATACTCATATCTTTCAATCATTCATTAATTCTTCAATTATCAATCCCTAAAAAAAAAATCTATAAATTTATTTTTTCAATTATTATTTACCATTCATAATTCTCTCGTTTTTCCACCCAGTTTTTTTATTTCACTTTTTGTTTTTACCCATTGCTCTCTTTTTTATTTTTTTTTGTTACTGGGGATTATACTGAGGGCCCGCGCATCGCAGTTCTCACATATAATATAATTTAGTGTATTTTAAACAATTTGTAGACAAATACTTACATTAAAAATTATTATTAAGGCAATATTGATAATGATTTAATTATGTGCACTAGTATAGTCTATGCTTGAACTCCCCCCTACACACAGACGAATAGTCTTGTAGGGGGTTCCTTTGAATATCTAACTGTATTACTATTTTATGTACACGCTATGATGGGAAATAAATTTATTTGAATTTGAATTTGAATCGAAATACCGGTTTCGGTTGTTGTAACACCATTAACAATCTTCTGTGAGTTTAGCCTACTTCTTGTTTCTGGAGTTTACAAGAGATTAACAAAGGTGTACCAACCGAAACCGGTATCTCAATTTTACAATCAATCTACGTTTGACAGACAATCTCTTATCTATGAGTAAATCACTGGCGGCTCGTGCCCACGGAACAGGTGAAGTGCTGTACAGTAAAAGATACGGGCACTTCACCTGTTTCGTGGGCACGAGCCGCCAGTGTTGAGTATCTCTTATATCCATAGGCAATGTTCTTATTTCTCATTCAATTAAATAGGAATTCATTATCAAATGTATATAGTCTGACCAAGCAAAGAAGAGCCTCTGGCAAGATGAGAAAATGACTCCAGCTCGGTAAATATTGGTTCAAAAATTATTGATTTGGTCTCAAATTGTAGATCAAAATGTTTCTCACGATTGAGACCAAATTTATAATTTTTGAACCAATATTGACCGAGCTGGAGTCATTCTCCTATCTTGCCAGAGGGTCTTCTTTGCTTGGACATAGGCTACTACTGGACGGCAATGAATTATAATGGCTATAGTTTTGTATAATCTGTCCAAGTGAAGAAAATATTCTGGCTGGATGGAAAATGACTCCAGCTCAGTCAATATTGGTTTAAAAATTGAACATTTGGTCTCAAATTGTAGAACAAGTTTCCTACAATTTGAGACTGAATCAATTATCTTTGAACCATTATTGACCGAGCTGGAGCCTTTTTCCCATCTTGCCAGAATGTCTTCTTTGCTTGGACAGACTACAGCCAAGTTTCATCTGAGTTTATCAATTTTTATCATACACAGTCATTAAGTCTGCCCAAGCAAAGAAGACTCTCTGGCAAGATGAAAAAATGACTCGGGCTCGGTCAATATTGGTTCAAAAATTATTAATTTGATCTCAAATTGTAGGAAACTATTTTATCTACGACTATGACTAAGACCACATTTATAATTCTTGAACAAATATTGACCAAGCTGGAGTAATTTTCTCATCTTGCCAGAGGCTCTTCTTTGCTTGGAGAGCCTATAATACCGGCTCAAGTGTTCCACTGTTCAGTTATGTCTTTGACTATTAGCTATGAAACAATAAAAACAAAAATCTATTTGAAAAACTGGGAAAACGAGAGAAAAACAGCATATTATACTCTGGCCAAGCAAAGAAGAGCCTCTGGCAAGATGAGAAAATGACTCCAGCTCGATCAATATTGATTCAAAAAATATGGATTTGGTCTCAATTTTAGGAAACATTTTGATCTACAATTTGAGACCAAATCAATAATTTTTGAACAAATATTGACCGAGCTAGAGTCATTTTCTCATCTTGCCAGAGGCTCTTCTTTGCTTGTTCAGGCTGTACTCACCTCTATAATACTGTAGATGTAAGTACAGAGTTGAAATGTGCAGCTAAAGTTGTATGCAAGTATGGAAACGTCTGATAGCTTTATGAACTTCTCATGATGTCTAAAAATACATAATAAAATGAATTAAATTACGTAAATTAATGATCTTCGTGGATTATTTGAGTAGTTGTTAAGGTTATATTGTCGTATCTATCCATCTATCTATATCTATAAAAGCGAAATGGCACTGACTGACTGACTGATTCATTCATCACCAGAACTAAAAATCCACTGAAGCGAATGCGTTCAAATTTGGCAGGCATGTTCACTTGGACGTTTAGACGCGCGCTAAGAACGGATATTAAAAACTTTTCAAGGATACGCCAAATATTTAAGTTCTTCTATAGTTTCTCGGTATTTTCTCAATTTTTCGAGAACCAATCGGTAGAAAATGTTGATATTTGGTAGGTAGGTTCCGATAAGGTCTAGAAATGTTGTGTTAAAATATTTTTGCAATCCGTTCAAGATTACACCAGTAATCAGGTTTTCAAAATTGTACATGTATTGCGGGTTGCATATCTTTCGCCTTGACACGACCAATCCTTACTGTAAATTCAATGGTTCGGTGAGATTATAGATGAATTAATTTGGAAGATATTGAATCAAGTTTCAAACTATGTCCGATTTAGTTCCCAAGGTTACGCTCAATATTAGCGTTTTACTATTTTTCGGAATTTTCAGTTTTTCTTGGATTTTTCGAGAATAAATTGGTAGAAAATGTCGAAATTTGGTGAACAGGTCCCGATTAGGTCTAAAAATGCTGTGTTCAATAAGTTTTGAATCCCCTCTGAACGGAATTCGCAGGCGAGCGAAGCGAGCCTGTTTGACACACTGACACTGCTGATACTGTCGGGGGTCCAGGCGGGCCGAGCTGTAGTCATTTTCTCATCTTGCCAGAGGCTCTTCTTTGCTTGGACAGATTAAAATTCAGCATTGAATTGACTAATGACTGGGTACAACGACCTAAGGTTGAGACCGCACTGCCGGTGGGTAGAGCCTGGAGGGTGGAGGGTAGTTGGTAAATCTATAGAACATACACACCATCAACAGTAATATATCGTATGAATGGTATGTGTTCAGCCGCCATCTTGAAATTCTTAAATATGGACAACCTAACCTCAAAAAACAGAATGACGTCATACCATTCATACGATGTATTACTGTGTATGTTCTATAGATTTACCAACTACCCTCCACCCTGCAGGCTCTATCCACCGGCAGTGCGGCCTTAGCCTAACAGGCTAACTGAAGGATCGTGAATACTTGTGATAATCAATCAATTTGAAACTGGATTCTAATTGAAGAATAGATTACGCCTGAACACTGGTGGCTCGTACCCACGAAACAGGTGAAGTGCCTGTATCTTATTCTGTACAGCACTTCACCTGTTTTGTGGGCACGAGCCGCCAGTGCGTCTGTATTATTCCTTCTAAAATTTCCATCAATCAATCTATAAATCATGAATAGAACAATATTTAATCCAGATAATATAAATATATAGAAACTTACATCATGATATGTTGATGGTACTTGATGATATCATTCAGTACCCGTTGCAGTCTAACCTCTTCCCAGCTCTCAATTTTATCCAACTCTTTTAAATATCTGACAAATAAACTCAGCTGATACCAGCTGATATGTCCCAGGAAGTAGTTGCTCATCACAATCACACAGGCGAAAATCGTGTTGATGACGTAGAAGTAGGTGGCGAAAGCGTTCAAGGCCAACTGTAGCTGCCATGTTTCGGACCCTTAGAACAAAACAGGACCAAAAATTTACACTTTTTTCAGAGATGTTGTTGAACTTAGACCTATCCATAATTTAGGTGAGAGAAAACAAATGTTGTCAAATCCACAAAGTTTATTCAAATATCTCAGTATTATACGTATTTTCATTTATTTATTCATTTATTCATCCATTGATATCATTACACAAAAAAAATAATAATAATAATATTATTATTATTATATTATAACCAGGCAAGAAAAACTAGGCAGAGCCTGTACTATCTCTTCATTGTGTGAAATAGTGTGTCCAAGCAAAGAAAAGACCTTCTGGCAAGATTAGAAAATCACTCTAGCTCGGTCAATATTGGTTCAAAAATATTTATTTAGTCTCAAATTATAGTTCAGAAAGTTTCCCACGATTGAAATTAAATCAATAATTTGATTGATGAATATAATATGTCCGAACCAAGGTTATGTACAATATCGTAGCACTTCACTCTAGAATTCTTCTTCCAAGAAAAAGTTACAAAAAATTTAGAATTTGGAATGAAAGGATAAGAAACCAAATAAATTAATTCACTAGAGATATTACTTTGAAAGTATAAAATAAATAAATTGAAATAAACTTTGTGGATGGATTCCAAATATTTTAGTATGGTACGTATTTAAATAAACTTTGTGGATCTGACAACATTATCTCAACTCTTATCTAAAGTACAAAATTTAATAAGAAAGGGTTGTGATTGGGATTTGGGAATAGAAGGGCAGCATAATCACTGGATGATTAGTGCGAAATGAAATACAATTAAAAATTGAAATGTTCAATATAGGTTATTATATTTTTATAGAGTTCCACATCAACTTTCAGTTCAGACTCACAGCACTGGCGGCTCGCACCCACGAAACTACGTGGCCCGTATCTTTTACTGTACAGCACTTCACCTGTTTTGTGGGCACGAGTCGACAGTAGTTTTTTGGTTACAATTATATCATTTTATTCTCAATACTTATTTTTTGGGGGCTACTGTATTCGTTAAAACTTTAAATAATTAAAATCAAATTACCCTCAAAAAAGGGTACTTCAGTTAATTCTCTTATGTTAATGAGATTTTTTTATCGATAAACTTTGTGAATTCGTAAAAAAATCCATTAATATTACCTGGCGAAGAATGAAAGTAGGTGATGACGGGCAAATGTTGTACCAGTCTGTCAGACTGTCCTGACAGAGCCGCTCGTATTATGAGGAAGACGGTGTAGGCCATAGGAATATAGGAAGTAGCTGAGTTACGAATGAATAGTATAGTAAGGGCGTACCGTACATATTTTTTAAGATCCATTCTGTGTTCCGAACTGAATTTTCTGTTGAAAAAAAAAATTTAACATGTCATGAATGGATCATAATTTAAAAAAATAGTCCAACCAATCATAGAATACATTCTGGCTAGATGGGAAGATGACTTCTGCTTGGTCAATATTTGTTCAAGAATTAGGAATGTGGTCCTAATTGTAGATTAAATTGTTTCCTACAATTTTAGATCAAATTCATAATTTATTAACCAATATTGACCGAGCTAGAGTCATTTTCTCATCTTGCCAGAGGGTCTTCTTTGCTTGGACCGACTATATCAGGTATTGCAGTACACAAACTGCTCTATTTCAAAGAAATACCACAACTCCAATGTCGAATTGCGGAATATTGAGAAGTAGTCAACGCCATCTATCGGTTAACTAGGGAACTAGCACGAGAGTTCCAGTCGCCACCTAGCTGGCCTTCGATTGGTGGAGGCGTGGCTAGTTGGAGGTGGAGCTTAGCGAGCGGCGACCAATCGTATTGCGAGGGGAATTTTCAAAATGGGGAATGACTTCATTTCAAATACAACTCCTATGTTGTTGGCTGACGACAGAAGTTAGTAGTGGTGAAATCGATTGTAAGCGAATTGAAGATCAATATTTGAATTATATTTCTTTTGAATAAAATATCGTCATAATATTATAACAAGCTATTTTTAGGATTAATGTTTGCGATCATAGTGAATCAAGTGACGGAGATGAAGATGATGAGTGAAGCCCTGTTTACACTGTGTAACTTTGCTATAAAACTTTTGTTGTAAAACAAAAATGTTACAAATTCATGTAATTTTGTGTTTTAAAACATAATTTCTTATTGATTCCTAATTAATGATGATTTCTTTTATTTGTCTCTAATATTACAATTAAGATTATTGGTCCAATAAATAGCATTATACTCTTTTTTCTCTATATTTGAAAGTCAATTCTATGGAGGGGGACACTCCACTCACAGAATAACGTCTTCAATAATTTATCTTAATTTTCAACTCAAGCTTCATCTTCATCTTCATTTTCATCTTTCAACACACTATGAACGCACCCTTATACCAATATCGTATCTATTTAGAAAAAAAGTTCGCAGCTGGCGGTCGGAAAGAGTGCATTTCAAATGCAATTCTATGATGGCTCAAATCATATGACTTATAATGAGCTATTCAGGGTATGAATTCAAAGGTGCCGTTTTCGAAAAACCCATAAAAACACAATTTTTTGCATATTAATTCACCAATTTCTCCGCCATTTTCGATTGGATTTTTTTCGTTGATAGCTCAAATTGTAGGGCATAATAAGGGTATTATACACACCAATTTTCAAAACAATCAAGTAATTGGTCGATTTGTAGAGATTTTTCAGAACTTTCATCCTCTAATTTCAACCCTTATCCTTGAACCAATTTGGCTGGTTAACAAACTTGACCGAGATATCAACACTAATGATTTTTGTGCAAATTTTGGTCGCTCTCCGTCAAGCCCTTCGGGAGTTATCGTGTTCACAAAAATCTGTACATATATAAATATATAAATAAATAAATAAATAAATAAATAAATAAATATAAATATATATATGAATTTGCACGGACATCAAATTCGTGTTCTAGGGGCTCGGAAACGTGTGAAAAATATATCACATCATAAATTTTCGATTGTCAGGGCAAGACCAATAGTGCATTTTTTCGAATGAAATGCACTAAAAAGCTTCATTTTGATTACTCTGTACAATTTTCAATAAGTAAATACAATTAAAAATCACCTGTTAATCTCAGCAAACTCCTCAATTTCATGCTGTCTCGAGAAGTGCACCTCCATCAAGTCACAATGCTTTTTAATTGAAAGAGCTATCACATGGAAGAACAGTAGGGTGAAAAAATGCTGCAAATCCCGTAACCTCAAAATTCTAATTTCAAGGTTGCTCCAATTGTAAAATAGACCCATGGTGACATTTATGATACAACCTATTAGAAGCAGGAAGAAAACCAGGCTTTTCAGTGAGGTTGGTTTGGGTTTCACGAGGTTTTCCTGGGTTTTCACGGGGTTTTCTTGGAGTTCCACGAGGTTTTCCAAGGTTTCCATGGTGTTTTCTCGGGTTCCAACATGCTTTTCATGGGTTTTCACAAGGTTTTCATAGGTTTCCATGGTTTCCACGAGGTTATCCAAGGTTCTCACAGGAGTTTTCTGGGTTTCCACAAGGTTTTCTCGAGGTTTTCGAGGTTTTTCCGATGAGGAAATATAACCGAACATCCGTCCCACCTTACGAAATTGTTCTATTGTTTCGAATTCTTCCGGAAGTCTGGAGGTTTTCTGGAAAAATTTGAGAAAAATTGTGAGCAAGTTACATTTAGTTCGATTTCACGAATATGTCTTGATATAAATATAGTCTATCCAAGCGAAGAAGACCCTCTGGCAAGATGAGAAAATGACTCCAGCTTGGTCAATATTGGTTCAAAAATGATTGATCTGGACTCAATTGTAGGGAACATTCTGATCTACAGTTTGAGACAAAATCAATAGTTTTTGAACCAATATTGACCGAGCTGGAGTTATTTTTCGAGCTGGTCTCTTTGCTTGGACAGACTATACTAAACTTACTTATGAAGGACTAAAACTTATTTATTAAGAACTTTGTAATATTGAATCGGAAAAAGTTTTGCGCCATCAAAGCCTGATGTTTCTATACCAGTAATTATTTTTTTGTAAAATAAATAGGCTAAATGTAATCTGTCAAGCAAAGAAGACATTCTGGCAAGATGGGACTTCAGCTCGGTAAATATTGCTTCAAAAATTGTAAGATTAGTCTCGAATTGTAAATTAGAATGTTTCCTACAATAGAAAAAATATATATTTTAGAACCAATATTGGAAAAGCTGGAGTCATTTCCCCATCTCGCCAGAATGTCTTCTTTGCTTGGACAGACTGCATTTAATTTGTAGCTTAAAGATCAAGTCACGAATTATTGAAAAAAGTTTATGGTCTTCTATTAATATCTAATGAAGAGTTACTAAAAGTTTATTGCCGGGTTTTTCCAATCACACTGAAAGTTGAGGGACCCTCAAGTTTACATTTCCTATACTTATCATAGAAAATGTCTGCTGTTCATAAAAAATTGAAGATCCCTCAACTTTGAGTGTGCTTGGAAAAACCCGGCATAAGACAAAAATTTTATGATTCTCATTTTATTATAATTATTTTATTTAATATAAATTATTTATTGCTACAATCATACACAGATACACAAGTGCAAAGTTTATTTGAAAAATAAGTGTGTTCCTACTTACATTTCGTCTTCTAGTATTCGAAATCATTTTTCCTTTTGGAATGAAACTGTAACTTAAACTAAAAATAGAAATTTCAGATCAACTTCAATTGGCTGTATTCCTGTATTTAGATTCACTGTATAGGTTTATAGGTTATAGAGTGTACGGCCTATATTATATAAATCACTGTACTTAAATATTTGTTCAGTATAATACAGTCTTTCCACAATACAGTCTTTTCACTTAACAGTAATACTAACAGTACACTTAACAGTACTACCTTTTCACTTTTCACTTAACACTAAGATCAACTTCTTTCTTTTCGATTCTAATCTTTAATCTTTTTCTTCTAATCTTTTCTATTAACAGTATTCAATCACTTATATATACTGTTTATAGTCAGTATAGGTATACTGTATAGGCTGTAAACACAGTAATGATCTGTATTCTGTAAATCGATATGCTCAAAATTCTGTATAATATATTTTTATAATCACTTGTGCAGTATGTTGCATAGTAGCTTCAATAAAATATAATAAGAATAATTTTAAAGTGAATAATATAAAAATTATTGTAATTATTTGTACTTCAATACAAGTCAGCCTCCTTCCCAAATAGGATGCGGATCAAAATCTTTCAATCAAACAAGTATTCAGTCAAGCATTAATCAAGTAAGCATTATTCAGTCAAGTATTAATCAAGCAAGTATTCTTTCAACAAGTATTCAATCAAGTAAACTTGTACTTGAATACACAAATAAAAACATTTATAGACGAGAGACATCTACTCTCGAACAGGAAATTTATCGAGCTCCAATAACTGAAAACTTCCAAATAAATATCGATCTTCATGAAACGATTCTACAACATCGATAATTACTTGGTCGATTTTTTTAATATCGATAACACTTGAAAACTTTTCAATCAACTTTAATAATAATTGTCCTGAAGAATGTTATTTGTACAATTTTCAAAAGCTAACACGATTAACCGTGTTAAACTTGAAATATAAAATTTACTAAAAAACAAATTTTCTGAAAATATTTCTTTAAATTTCTGAATAAGAACAGTTCAGTAGAAGATAAGTAAAATTCGGAAATGAACCAAACAATATTATTTTTTTGAAATAATCTCAACCTTGCACCTAAAAAGTAAAGACTATGCAAGAGAACAAAACTTTTATTTTTGTAAATCTCAACAACCTTTCTACCCAAGAGAGCCTTCGACAATGATCTTGTTGCTTATAACTGTTGGTTATTTCTAAAAAATATTACTTTCAACCGACATTGAGAAACACGTCATAGGAAGAAAATACTCCGAGATTTCAGCTTGAAACCTATAATAAAAATAAAATACGGAGCTGAGATTTCAGCTTGCAATCTATAATAATTACGACTGAGATTTTAGTTTGTAACCTGTAATAATCTCAGTAAAATAATAGTTAACCTTCTGTTACAACCGTAATTACCCTAATTACAGTACTTGCTGGGATACTTTTGTCACCCTCAATTATCACTTTGAAAACAATATTGTAGCAAACTGGTAGGTAGTCTGTCCAAGCAAAGAAGACACTCTGGCAAGATGGGAAACGACTGCCGCTCGGTCAATATTGGTTCAACAATCATAAATTTAGTCTCGAATTGTAGATCAGATTGTTTGCTACAATATAGGACTAAGTCTATAATTTTTGAACCAATATTGATGGAGCTAGAGTGATTTTCCCATCGTGCCAGAATGTCTTCTTTGCTTGGACAGACTATACTAGGTGTTGGAGTTGATGTTTAGGTTTTCAGTAATAATTATACTCAGATTTGTTACTGTTTTGATTTGATTCACCCCTTTTGTCACCAATTATTGAATGTTAAGTTTTTTGGGATAGGTTTGGAAATGATAAATGCAGTAATTGTTTTGTTCGAAGTAGTGATTAGAATGATGTCTGTTTTTATTCTATTTCCTCTCATTTTGTTTCTTATTTCTTTTTGAAGATTTTTTTGGAGAATGATAATAAATTCAGTTGAAGTTGTAACGTGGTGATATACCTTAAACATTACCTCAGCTGCACATACTAAGATTTTTTCGTCCTTGGATTTTTTCAGGATACAATTCATTGATCTGATGACAAACAAACATAGTGATACAGTCTGTCGAAGCAGAGAAGAGCCTCTGGCAACATGATAAAATGACTCCAGATTGGTCAATATTGGTTCAAAAATTATTAATTTGGTCTCAAATTGTAGGAAACATTCTGATCTACAATTTGAGACCAAATCAATAATTTTTATACCAATATTGATTGAGCTGGAATCATTTTTCCATCTTGCCAGAGGGTCTTCTTTGCTTGGCCAGACTATACCTAGTAATCTAGTTACTCCTTGTACGCTGAAGATGTGGTTCAGTGCCACGAAACGCGTCCGACAAGCAACAAAATCGTGAGTACTGTTGTAAAAGTGAAAAGTCAGTAGTATTTACTAAGTTATCAGCTTATTATCATTCAAGTAGCTGAGGCCGCACTGCCGGTGGGTAGAGCCTGTAGGGTGGAGGGTAGTTGGTAAATCTATAGAACATACACACCATCCACAGTAATACATCGTATGAATAGTATGACGTCATTCTGTTTTTTGAGGTTATGTTGTCCATATTTAAGAATTTCAAGATGGCGGCTGAACACATACCATTCATACGATGTATTACTGTGGATGGTGTGTATGTTCTATAGATTTACCAACTACCCTCCACCCTCCAGGCTCTACCCACCGGCAGTGCGGCCTCAGCCTAACAGTTCAAGTAGGCTGAAGTCAAAAGAAGAAATTGTTATTGTACCCTTTAAGTGTTTATTTCAACAGTTTAGAACCGAGTTGTTTCCTTGTCATTAGATTAATTGCAAGTAATTAATCATTAATTATAATAATATTAATGATTAGTCATCATCATTAGATAAGTGCAAATAAATAGAATAGGCCTAAACAATATTGGATTAATATTACTACTAACGTAACTTTAATTTAAGTAACTAAGTAACTAACTTAACGTAACTTTAATTTTAACTTTAATTTCTCATTGATAATCATGTATCTGTGTGTCTGTATTGATTTAGTTAGACTGCACAAACTTTTTCAGAAAATTAAAGACTCAGACCCAAATCTCAGAAATAGCGATCAAAAATCGCAAAATCGCTACTAAACACAAATTTATCACTTGTGCTATGTTTTGTCAATTTTGCGATTTTTGATAGCCATTTCTGAGATTTGGGTGAGATTTACACAATCGCCGCCGTTTAACTTTTTCTTTAGAATCCGACTCTCTTCAACTTCCATTAATAGAAAATACAATTTTTTATGATTCCTTATCCAGTTATAACCCTTATTGTTAAAAAATGGCGTTTTCTAGCATATTTTTCCCAAATATCTCAATAACCGTTAAAGTTACAAACTTGGAACTGGTTTCATTGAATTCCTCAGCTAATTTTACATAGGAATTGATTATTTTAGAACCTCACTAATGCCTTTAAAAAATTAGAAAAATTAATATATTTTGAAAAATCTCAATTTTCCGCCATTGTTATCTCGGTAACAAAGCGTTTTTGGGGGTTGGTCCCATGGAACTTTTTTGTCTACTTGGTGTAAGGAATCAGCCTGAGAAGTATTGCACATTCCTCCTGAAACACCCTGTATATTACATTAAATCAACTTTTTTGTTACTTTTGAGTTGACTGTATGAATAATGAGTATGCAACTTTTCCTTTTCTTCTTCTTCATCTTCTCCTCCTCCTCCTCCTCCTCCTCCTCCTCTCCCTCCTCCTTCCGTTCTATAATTCTATTACAGATTTTCACCATGACTCGCGCCGGAAAGATAAAAAACATTTTTCTCATCACAGGCGGTGAACAAGCTCGCTTTAAAAATATTCACGGCTATAGTCTGTCCAAGCAAAGAAGACATTCTGGCAAGATGGGGAATTGCCTTTAACTCAGTCAATATTGGTTCAAAAATTATCAATTAGATCTCAAATTGTAGATCAGAATGTTTTCTACAATTTGATACAAAATTGATAATTTCTGAACCAATACTGATCGAGCTGTAGTAATTTTCCCATCTTGCCAGAATGTCTTCTCTGCATGGACTGACTATCTTACATTCTTTTCATAAACTTTCAGCCGCTTGTAATTAATATTCAGAAAATAATCTTCTTCTCTGGCTGGTATAGTCTTTCCAAGCAAAGAAGACCCTCTGGCGAGATGGGAAAATGACTCCAGCTTGGTCAATATCTGTTCAAGAATTATAAATGTGGTCTTAATAGTAGATCAAATTGTTTCCTACGATTTGAGATCAAATTGATAATTTTTGAACTGATATTGAACGAGCTGGAGTCATTTTCTCATCTTGCCAGAGGGTCTTCTTTGCTTGGACAGACTATAAAAGTCAGCCTACAGTTTGGAGTGGGAGAACATCTTAAGATTTTTCCTGAAGTTGGACAAGATAGCAAGACGTGTAAGCAAAAAGCGGAAAAACCTTTTCGCTTCTTCTTCTTCTTATTCTTCTGCTTCAACTTCTTCTTCTTTTCTTCTTCTTCCTTCTTCTATTCTACCTTCATTCTTCTTTACTTCTCTAATTTATTTTCCTTTACTCACAAATCTTTCTATCTTCTTTTCTTCTTCTGTCTTCTTCTTCTTTCTACTTTCCTTATCTTTCTCTTTCTTCTTCTTTTCTCTTCTCTTTTTTCTTCTTCTTTTTCTTCTTCTTCTTCTTCTACTTCTCCTTATTCTTCTTCTTGATCTTCTCCTTCTTTTTCATCATCTTGTTCTTCTCCTCCTCCTACTCCTTCATCTTGTTCTTCTTCTTCTTCTTCTTCTTCTCTTCTTCTTCTCCTACTTATCCTTCTCCTTCATGATCTTCTTCTTCTCCTTCTTCTTCTTCTTCTTCTTCTTCTTCTTCTTCTTCTTCTTCTTCTTCTTCTTCTTCTTCTTCTTCTTTCTTCTTCTTCTTCTTCTTCTTCTTCTTCTTCTTCTTCTCCTACTTATCATACTTCTTCATCAACTTCTTCTTTTTCTTTTATTCTTCTTCTTTAATCTTCTTCCTTCTTCTTATTCTTCTTCTTCATCTTGTTCTTTCTCATCTATTTTTTTCCTAACTCCCTCATGAATCCAATTCATGAAACCCAAGAATACGCACAGACATGCTATAAGGCTGAGGCCGCACTGCCGGTGGGTAGAGCCTGGAGGGTGGAGGGTAGTTGGTAAATCTATAGAACATACACACCATCCACAGTAATACATCGTATGAATGGTATGTGTTCAGCCGCCATCTTGAAATTCTTAAATATGGACAACATAACCTCAAAAAACAGAATGACGTCATACCATTCATACGATGTATTAATGTGGATGGTGTGTATGTTCTATAGATTTACCAACTACCCTCCACCCTCCAGGCTCTACCCACCGGCAGTGCGGCCTCAGCCTAACTGATAACTAAGATTATTACTTATACCTTTCATTCATTTATAGTCTGTCCAAGCAAAGAAGACCCTCTGGCAAGATGAGAAAATTACTCCAGCTCGGTCAATATTGGTTCAAAAATCATAGATTTTGTCTCAATCGTGATAAACATCCTAATTTACAATTTGAGACTAAATCAATACTTTTTTATCAATATTGACCGAGCTGTAGTCATTTTCTCATCTTGCCAGAGGGTCTTCTTTGCTTGGACAGACTATACCCTCAGTTGATAGACTGTAACCGGTGTATTCATTGTGTTCGCAGGTATAGTTGGTCCAAGAAGAAGACACTCTGGCAAGATGGGAAAATGACTCCAGCTTGGTCAATACTCGTTCAACAAATTTCAATTAGGTCTCAAATTGTTGATCAGAATGTTTTCTACAATTCTTGACCAAATTTACGATTTTTGAACCAATATTGACTGAGCTGGAGTCATTTTCTCATCTTGCCAGAGTGCCTCCTCTGCTTGGACAAACTATAAGAATAATAAAGCCGATCGAAATAAATCAGGCAGCAAATGGAGCATGAAGCGAGATTCAGTGCTACAATAGTCTGTGCAAGCAAAGAAGACATTCTGGCAAGATGGGAAAATGTTTCCAGCTCGTTCGATATTTGTTCAAGAATCATAAATTTCATCTCAAATTGTAGAAATCATTCTGATCTACAATTTGATAACAAATTTGTGAATGATGACCCAATATTGAACAAGCTGGAGTCATTTTCCCATCTTGCCAGAGGGTCTTCTTCGCTTGGACAGTCTTACTAGAATCACATAGCAAGATAAATCATTGGGAGGTTGCTAATCGGTTTTTCCACCTCTGCCTTACCCTCTTCTTCTTCTTCTTCTTCTTCTTCTTCTTCTTCTTCTTCTTCTTCTTCTTCTTCTTCTTCTTCTTCTTCTTCTTCTTCTTCTTCTTCTTCTTCTTCTTCTTCTTCTTCTTCTTCTTCTTCTTCTTCTTCTTCTTCTTCTTCTTCTTCTTTCTTCTTCTTCTTCTTCTTCTTCTTCTTCTTCTTCTTCTTCTTCTTCTTCTTCTTCTTCTTCTTCTTCTTCTTCTTCTTCTTCTTCTTCCTCTTCTTCTTCTTCTTCTTCTTCTTCTTCTTCTTCTTCTTCTTCTTCTTCTTCTTCTTCTTCTTCTTCTTCTTCTTTCTTCTTCTTCTTCTTCTCTTCTTCTTCTTCTTCTTCTTCTTCTTCTTCTTCTTCTTCTTCTTTTTCTTCTTCTTCTTCTTCTTCTTCTTCTTCTTCTTCTTCTTCTTTTCCTCATCTCCTAATTCTTTCTCTTTATCTTTCTTGTATTATCATTTTCTCTTCTTCTGACTGAACCTCATTTCTTAGTATAAATTTTATCGACTGAACAATTTAAATGTAGAATCTGAGTGAGAACTAGCAAAACATGAAAATATTCAAATTTGGTTTCTTTCTTCTCATTTCTATTCATTCATACACTTACTTCATGAAGCATGTAAAAAATTTCATTTAGTTATTTATTTATTCCTTTATTGATTCATTTATTTATTAATCTATTGGTAAAACACTTTGGTAAGAAAGAACAGGCATAGCCATTGGTATTTCAATACACAATTTTCATTCAAATATAGTCCAAAATTTAAGGTTTTGGGCCGGTTGCACGTACGTTCTGTTAGTTTAATCGCCGTTATTTCACCGTGTCAAAGTGGAAAAACGTTCAAATGAATAAAGTATTGAAATGTGATAGTATAGTAAAATATTCAAATATACTTAGGCTATTCAAAATATATATTAGAATCAATAATTATCTCATTATTGTATAAATTATTTATTTATTGAATCAAAAACATGATCTGGAAATTGCATGCTGATAAAACTTAATTGTTGTCAGGTTGGTAGTACCACAAAAATCGAAAACTTTCAGCTGCTACTGTTTTCATTAGGCTATTTACTATGTATTAATGGTTGATAATCTGTGTTATCATCAACTAAAATTATAATAACTAGCCGGCAGGCTCGCTTCGCTCGCCTTCTCCGCCTAGCCAGGGGGCTCCGCCTCCTCGACCCCCGACAGTATCAGCAGTTTTAATGAGTAAAACAGGCTCGCAATATATTGCATATAATTGCAACCCGCAATACATCTACAATTTTGAAAACCTGATAACTAGCGTAATCGTGAACGGATTGCAAAAATATTTTAACAAAAAGTTTCTAGACCTTATCTGAACCTACCTACGAAATATCAACATTTACTACCGATTGGTTCTCGAAAAAATTGAGAAAACGCCGGAAAACTATAGAAAAACTTAAATATTTGGCGTATCCTTGAGAAGTTTTTAAAGTCAGTGATAGCTGAGACAAACAGGCTCGCTTCGCTCGCCTGCAAATTTCGTTCAGAAGGGATTCGAAATTTATTTCAGCATTTCTACACCTGATCTGGACCTGTTCACCTAATTTTAACATTTTCTGCTAATTTGTTCTAGAAAAATCTAAGAAAAACTCCGAAAATTCCAAAAAATAGTAAAACGCTAATATTAAGCGTAACCTTGGGAAGTATATCGGAAGTATATATAGTTTGAAACTTGATTCAATGATTCAAACTTGATCTTCCAAATTAGTTTATCTATAATCTCGCTGAACCATTGAATTTACAGTAAGGATTGGTCCTATCAAGGCGAAAGATATCCAACCCGCAATACATCTACAATTTTGAAAACCTGATTACTGACGTAATCTTGAACGGAATTCAAAAATATTTTAACACAACATTTCTAGACCTTATCTGAACCTACCTAGCAAATATCAACATTTTCTACCGATTGGTTCTCGAAAAAATTGAGAAAACGCCGAAAAACTATAGAAAAACTTAAATATTTGGCGTATCCTTGAAAAGTTTTTAAAATCCTTTCTTAGCGCGCGTCTAAACGTCCAACTGAACATGCCTGCCAAATTTGAACGCATTCGGTTCAGTGGATTTTCAGTTCTGGTGATGAATGAATGATTCAGTCAGTCAGTCAGTCAGTCAGTCAGTGCCATTTCGCTTATATAGATATAGATTCTATGCATTGAATTTCTCAATGTAAAAGGTATGTGACCAAAGTATGCAAAGAGTGAAAAAAAACTAGAGAAAATCCACGGGATTTTAAGGCATTCGCTGGGGGTGATGAGAGGTCATGATATTCTGTTTTTGAAATTAGCATTTTCTGTGCTGTAGAAAAAGCAATTAAGAGATCGCAAATCCCCCCATGCTAAAGGGGTAAAAGGACACCCCTTTCAGGCAAATTACATCGGGTATAGTCTGGTTGAGCAGAGAAGACATTCTGGCAAGATGGGAAAATTACTCCAGCTCCGTCAATATCGGTTACAAAATTATTAATTTAGTCTAAAATTGTAGGAAACATTCTGTTCTACAATTTGAGACCAAATTCATAATTGTTGAACCAATATTGACCGAGCTGTAGTAATTTTCCCATCTTGCCAGAGTGTCTTCTCTGCTCGACCAGACTTGAAGCCCTTTTGAAATTTATTATAATTAGGATATTAGGCGGGGTGGAATTAGTGTAACGATTTTTGGCGGGATTAGAGCAATGAATACGGGCGCCAACGAATGTCATTGAATGGAATTTGCGCGGCAAAGCGTGTGATTGGTTGTTGGGGGTTTGGCGGCAGATTTGAATCGTGTCTGATGATAGATAGGCAGATAGATTACTGAATTTGAGTGCAGCACAACTCAATCTATAGAGGCATGGTATAAATATGATGGACGATTATAAATATATAGATTGTATAATATATAGTCTGTAAAAGCAAAGAAGACCCTCTGGCAAGATGAGTAAATGACTCCAGATCGGTCAATATTGGTTCAAAAATTATGAATTCGGTCTCAATTGTAGGAAATGTTCTGATTTACAATTTGAGACCAAATCAATAATTTTTTATCCAATATTGGCCGAGCTGGAGTCATTTACTCATCTTGCCAGAGGGTCTTAATGACTCAGAGGGTCTAAATGACTCCAGATCGGTCAATATTGGTTCAAAAATTATGAATTCGGTCTCAATTGTAGGGAATGTTCTGATTTACAATTTGAGACCAAATCAATAATTTTTTATCCAATATTGGCCGAGCTGGAGTCATTTACTCATCTTGCCAGAGGGTCTTAATGACTCAGAGGGTCTAAATGACTCCAGATCGGTCAATATTGGTTCAAAAATTATGAATTCGGTCTCAATTGTAGGGAATGTTCTGTTTTACAATTTGAGACCAAATCAATAATTTTTTATCCAATATTGGCCGAGCTGGATCTCAACTTGCCAGAGGGTCTTTTGCTTTGATACACAATACAGGTCTTAATGACTCAGAGATTTAAAATGACTCCAGATCGGTCAATATTGGTTCAAAAATGAATCTGTATATATATTGTAATATGTTCATGAATTTATTCTTTGAATAAATTGAATAATTTTTTATCCAATATTAGCCTGAGTCAATCATCTTACAGAATCTTAATGACTATTATAAATGACTGATCGGTCAATATTGGTTCAAAAATTATGAATTCGGTCTCAATTGTAGGAAATGTTCTGTTTTACAATTTGAGACCAAATCAATAATTTTTATCCAATATTGGCCGAGCTGAGTTTTCTCAGAAGGGTCTTCTTTGCTTGGATACACAATACAGGCATTCACATTCAGTATCAGAAATATACGAGATTTAAAAAAATATACTAATGAATCTGTATACATTATCTGTAATGAATCTGTATATATATTCTGTAATATTCTATCATGAAATTATTCTTTGTATAAATCATTGAAGAATTATAATTCTCTGCAAAGGTCTCAGCCTTTGAAATCCTACTTACATAATTCTGTAGCCTATTATAACAAGCTGGGAATATGAAATGAATGTTATGTTTTCTGATCACTGCTGGTTCTGTCATATCTGTGATGTAAGAGGAGGGACTCCTCTCCCTCCTCTAAGAAGAAGAAGAAGAAGAAGGAGAAGAAGAAGGAGGAGAAGAAGAAGAAGAAGAAGAAGAAGAAAGAAGAAGAAGAGAAAGAAGAAAGAAGAAGAAGAAGAAGGAGAGAAGAAGAAGAAGAAGAAGAAAGAAGAAGAAGAAGAAGAAGAAGAAGGAGGAAGAGGAGGAAAGAAGAAGAAAGAAGAAGAAGAAGAAGAAGAAGAAGAGAAGAAGAAGAAGAAGAAGAAGAAGAAGAAGAAGAAGAAGAAGAAGAAGAAGAAGAAGAAAAGAAGGAAGAAGAAGAAGAAGAAGAAGAAGAAGAAGAAGAAGAAGAAGAAGAAGAAGAAGAAGGAGAAGAAGAAGAAGAAGAAGAAGAAGAAGAAGAAGAAGAAGGAGAAGAAGAAGAAGAAGAAGAAGAAGAAGAAGAAGAAGAAGAAGAAGAAGAAGAAGAAGAAGAAGAAAGAAGAAGAAGAAGAAGAGAAGAAGAAGAAGAAGAAGAAAGAAGAAGAAGAAGAAGAAGAAGAAAGAAAGAAGAAGAAGAAGAAGAAGAAGGAAGAAGAAGAAGAAGAGAAGAAGAAGAAGAAGAAGAAGAAAGAAGAAAGAAAGAAGAAGAAGAAGAAGAAGAATAGAATGAATAGAAAGAAAATTGTAGCAGAGAATTGGTCGTTTGTCTCATCAATCATCATATTATTATCATTATTATTATTTTTATTCTCCTTTCATACGAACTGCTTGGCCGCTTTGTGTGTTTCTGACCTCGCTTTGAAATTCATATACAGTAGCTCAGCAGAATAAATGAAGAGAAAAAAGAAGAAGAAGAAGAGAAAAAAAGAAGAAGAAGTACTGAGGAGGAGTTGAGGATTGATACACTTCTGTTTCTGATGCATGCTTCTTTGTATTCATTTCACTTATTTCTTCTTCTTCTTCTTCTTCTTCTTCTTCTTCTTCTTCTTCATTCATTATTATCATCATCTATTGTTCTCAATCTTCTTTTCCCCCTTCATCTTCTTTTTCCTCCTCGTCATTTCTTCCTCTTCTTTTTCATCATTATCTATTTCATTATATTCTCTATCTTATTCTCCATCATCATTATCATCGTCTTTCTTCTTCTTCTTCTTCTTTCATTTCTTCTTCTTCTTCTTCTTCTTCTTCTTCTTCTTCTTCTTCTTCTTCTTCTTCTTCTTCTTCTTCTTCTTCTTCTTCTTCTTCTTCTCTTCTTCTTCTTCTTCTTCTTCTTCTTCTTCTTCCTTCTTTCTTCTTCTTCTTCTCTTCTTCTTCTTCTTCTTCTTCTTCTTCTTACTTCTTCTTCTTCTTTCTTCTTTCTTCTTCTTTTTCTTCTTCTTCTTCTTCTTCTTCTTCCATCTACTACTCTTCTTCTTCTTCTTCTTCTTCTTCTTCTTCTTCTTCTTCTTCTCCTTTCTTCTTCTTCTACTCCTTCTTCTTCATCATCATCATCATCATCATCTTCTTCTTTTTCTTCTTATCATTATTTTTCTTCCTCTTCTTTTTCTCCTTCACACACCCCCCACTTCCTTGTGCATCTTTCATTCCAACGTAGAAAATTTTATTCAAAAAATTATGAAACTTCCTGTCTCCCCACCCCTATTCTTCCACATTCTCCTCCACCATTCCCCATCCCATCCATTCCTTTGTTCCTCATTTTCTTCCCCTCCCGCTTCGTTTTCCGTTCCCTGTTCCAATCAATTATTTATTCCCCATGACAAGGACAGTTCTTTTAACATTGATAATATATTATTCATTCCACTGTGTATTTTATTTATTGTCATTTTCATCCTACAAAATAGTCGGTCCAAGCAAAGAAGACATTCTGGCAAGATTGGAAAATTACTCGGTCAATATAGCCTAATTATACTAGCCGGCAGGCTCGCTTCGCTCGCCTTCTCCGCCTGGCCAGGGGGCTCCGCCCCCTAGACCCCCGACAGTATCGGCAGTGTAAATGGGTCAAACAAGCTCGCTTCGCTCGCCTGCAAAACCTCTGTCAATGTCAGCTGAAACATATAGGCTCGCTTCGCTCGCCTGCGAATTACATTCAAATGTGTTCACTTTCACTCTTTGAGTAGTTGTGAAGGTGATATTGTGGTAGTTATCCATGATAAATGAAAAGACAAGATGTTTTCAAACCACCGATTTATTAGAAAATCGAGATACCGGTCTCGGTTGTTACACCATTAACAATCTCTGGTAATGGTGTAACAACTGAAACCGGTATCTCGATTTTCTAATAAGTCAGTGGTTTGACAACATCTTGTCTTTTCATTTATTGTGTTTACTTTGATAATATTTGTATTTTTTGATTTATTGAATAGATGAATAAATAAATAAATGGATAATCATATCACTTAACAGGGTCTTTTCAGCTAACATTTGAATTAATTGTCTCATTACCTCAGCTCAATCTGGGTATTTGAACGTATTTAGTTCAACATTTCTAGACCTTATCTGAACCTGACCACCAAATATCAACATTTTCTACCGATTAGTTCTCGAAAAAATTGTGAAAACGCTGGAAAACTAAAGAAAAACTCAAATATTTGGTGTATCCTTATGAAGTTCCAAAAATCCTTTCTCAGTATAGTCTATCCAAGCAAAGAGGAGCCTCTGGCAAGATGAGAAAATGACTCCAGCTCGGTCAATATTGGTTCAAAAATTATGTATTTGTTTTCAAATTGTGGATCAGATTTTTTTCTACAATTGAAACCGGATCAATAATTTTTGAACCAATATTGACAGAGCTGGAGCCATTTTCTTGCCAGAGGCTCTTCTTTGCTTGGACAGACTATAGGCGTCTAACGGTCCAACTGAACATGCCTGCCAAATTTGAACGCATTCGGTTCAGTGGATTTTTAGTTCTGGTGATGAATGAATGAATGAATCAGTGCCATTTCGCTTTTATGTATAGAGATTGAACTTAATTGAACCTTAATTGAACTAAATTCATTGGCGGCTCGTGCCCACCAAACAGGTGAAGTGCTTCCTTTATTTTGGGGTACTTTTATCACTGATTTTCTATTTTCAATAATGCCACTGAACCCTTTTCAGTTATTTTTTACTAAAGCATTACATGTTTCGACTATTAATAGTCGGAACATATAATGCTTTAGTAATGAAAAAACTAAAAAGGATACTGTAACATTATTTGACATAAAAATCTGGTGAAGTGCGGTACAGTAAAAGATACGGACACTTCACCTGTTTCGTGGGTACGAGCCGCCAATGCTTTGCCAGGTCTGACATGATCTATGGCCAAAACTAGTTTATGAGAAATAAAACAAAATATAATTATTGATGAAAGAGTATTTATAGGATTTGATCAAGATAACGTGAGATTGAATGACCGCATTGTGATATAGTCTGTTCAAGCAAAGAAGACATTCTGGCAAGATGGGAAAATTACTGCAACTCGGTCAGTATTTGTTCAAAAATTATCAATTTAGTTTAAAATTTTAGAGGAGCCTGCTCACTACAATTTGAAACCAAATTAATGATTATTGAACCAATATTGACCGAGCTGTAGTCATTTTCCCATCTTGCCAGAATGTCTTCTTTGTTCCACCACACTGTGATAATACATTTTCTACAGTTCTCAACTGGAGTGAATTTCAAGAGACCGCAGACTATAGTTCATCCACACAAAGAAGACATTCTGGCGAGAAGGGAAAATGACTCCAGCTCGGTTAATGTTGGTTCAATCATTATAAATTTAGTTTTGAATCTATGTGAACATGCTAATCCACAATTCGAGAACAAATTTATAATTTTTGAGTCGATATTTACCAAGATGGAGTCATTTCCTAATATTGCCGGAATGTCTTCTTTGCTTGGACAGACTTTAACATGCGTGGTTTCTGGAAATGACATTTCCTTATTACGTATGTTTCACCTCATCACTCCTCCTCTTCCTCCTCCTCCTCTCCTCCCCTCATCCCTCTCCCTACCCCTCCTCCTTCTCCCCTTCCTCCTCCTCCTCATCCTCCTCATCCTTCTCTTCTTCCTCCTCCTCCACCTCCTCCATCCTCCTCCTCCTCCTCATCACTCTTCTTCTTCTTCTTCTTCTTCTTCTTCTTCTTCTTCTTCTTCTTCTTCTTCTTCTTCTTCTTCTTCTTCTTCTTCTTCTTCTTCTTCTCTTTTCCTCTTCTCTTCTTCTTCTCTTCTCTTCTTCTTCTCTCTTTTCTCTTCCTCTTCCTCTTCCTCTTCCTCTTCCTCTCTCTTCTCTTCCTCTTCCTCTTTCCTCTTTCCTCTTCCTCTTCCTCTTCTCTTCTCTTCTCTTCTCTTCCTCTTCCTCTTCCTCTTCTTCTCTTCCTCTTTCCTCTCTCTTCTCTTCCTCTTCCTCTTCCTCTTCCTCTTCCTCTTTCTCTTCTCTTCCTCTTCCTCTTCCTCTCTCTTCCTCTTCCTCTTCCTCTTCTCTTCCTCTTCTCTTCTCTTCTCTCTCTTCCTCTTCCTCTTCCTCTTTCTCTTCCTCTTCTCTTCTCTTCTCTTCCTCTTCCTCTTCCTCTTCCTCTTCCTCTTCCTCTTCCTCTTCCTCTCCCTCTTCCTCTTCCTCTTCCTCTCTCTTCCTCTTCCTCTTCCTCTCTTCCTCTTCCTCTTCCTTTCCCTCCTCTTCCTCCTCTCCTCCCTCCTCCCTTTCTCTTCCTCTCCTCCTCTTCCTCCTCCTCCCTCCACACACACACATTCTCTCTTTGTCTCTCACAATCCCATTCTAACCTCTATTTCCATTGTCACTTGTCATTGTCACAAACTGGATTATATACAGAGTGTTTCAAAAGTTAGTCTACAACTTTGGAAGCTTATAAAATGTTGGAGAAACGATACAGAACTGGGTTTATTCTAGTGATGGGTATTGAAAGACAGAACATCGATGTCTTGAATATCGATGTTTTGAATATCGATGTTTTTCATATCAATATCGATAAGCGGTGAACATAGATTTTTTTTCATCGATCATTTTATTGACATATTTGATAATGCTATTATGTATGTTATAGTCTGTCCAAGCAAAGTAGACATTCCGGCAAGATGGGAAAATAACTCCTGGTCGGTCAATATTGGTTCAAAAATTATAAAATTGATCTCAAATTGTAGGAAACATTTTGCTCTACAATTTGAAACCAACTTTATCATTTTCATACCAATATCAACAAAGCAGGAGTCATTTTCAAATCTAGCCAAAATTTCTTCTTTGCTTGGACAGACTAAAAATTGAACTGTCACCAAATATAATCTCATTTCTCTTTTACATTCACTCTCATTCTCTCTCTTTCTCTCTTCCTCACACTCTCTCTCTCTCATTCTCTCTCTCCTTATCTCTCTAAATTCCTCTCTTTCTCTTTATTTCTCACATTGTCTCTCACGGTTTTCTCTCTCTAGATCAAGCTATGAGAGTTATACTTTTATTTCTGGGAATTCATCCGAATTCAATTTTCGAATTCTCGGAAATAAGTGATTAACTTATGTTTTCCAACAAGCTCATTTTACAGCAATTATTTTGTCTGTCCAAGCGGAGAAGACATTATGGCAAGTATTGAAAATGACTCCAGCTTGGTCAATATTGGCTTAAAACTTTTTAATTTGGTTCAAATTGAACATCCGAATGTTTCCTACAATTTAAGAACAAATTAATAATTTTTGAACTAATATTGTCTGAGGTAGAGTCATTTCCCCATCTTGCCAGAATGTCTTCTTTGCTTGGACAGACTATAATAGCCTAACAAAACTCTGAAACTAAAATTGCATAGTTTTAGTGCTAAAGTTCATTACAATACAGTTCACAAATTATAGCTGATGCAATCTGAGCAAAGCTAAATGACAACTTCAATTGACAACATCAGCTGTTGGAGCACTCAAGGAGCTGACGAAACCGCCCAACCTTTTTGCGTCAGCTGGAAGATATCAATAGATGCTTTCTTATTTCAAATAATAATCACAATATAGTTGTGTCAAGCACAGAAGATCCTTTGGCAACATGGCTGCCATTCACTGTTGCCACTAGTCTAAATAAAAAATTGTTCTAATACAACCAAATTTAGGAAGAAATAGTACAGGATTATGCCCGGTTTTTCCAAGAACACTCAAATTTATTACAGTTTACTACATTTCCTATACTTATCATAGAAAATGTCAGCTGTTTATCAAAATTTGAGGGTACCTCAACTTTAAGTGTGCTTGGAAGAACCGGGCATAAAGCCGCGTATCGACAGTCCGAGGCATGTGCCACGAATGCCTCGCAGTACAGTCTGGTGACGCAAAAAAAGTATGAACTCATGGCTGAGGCATATGTGTGATCTGCAATTTTTGTAAGACCGTTATTACACGATAATAGTTCTATGAGCATATCTGATCATATGGAAAGAGATGAAAATACCAAATCATATTTTCATATGATCATATCATAGAACTATTATCGTGTAATACAGGCCTCACCAAAAATGCGAGCACGCGAACGAATTGACAAATTGACTAGCGCCATCAAGCGGGAGACAAAGCAACTAAGCTCTGACAATTGATAATTTCGACTTTGGAGGCTAGTTTGTGCTCAATTAGTAGATAAAAATTTAAGACAATGTTTATTATTGCCTATTACAACCTTCTGCACCCAAATAGAATTCTCAATCACAAAAATGCATAGGAATGGGGTACAATTTTGAGGTTAGTTTGTAGAATTGTTCGTTGTGCTTTGCGAGGCAACAGGCACTGCTCGCTGCGAATCATGTGCAGCTGCTAGCAAAACCGGTATCGACAGTCCGAGGCATGTGTGGCACATGCCTCGGACTGTCGATACGCGGTAGATAGTAGACTAGTAGTAGTACTCTTTTTTGTGTCAACAGACTGTACCGCGAGGCATTCGTAGCACATGCCTCGGACTGTCGATACGCGGCTTTATGCCCGGTTTTTCCAAGCACACTCAAATTTGATGGACCCTCAAGTTTACTACACTTTACTACATTTCCTATACTTATCATAGAAAATGTCAGCTGTTTATCAAAATTTGAGGGTACCTCAACTTTGAGTGTGCTTGGGAAAACCGGGCATCAGACTTTTCTCTGTCCTAGTTCATAATTATGTTATTATGATTTGTGCTACAGTATCATATGTCAATAATTAAATGAAAAAAATGAATAAAAAATATTTTTATCCGTGAAATCAATATGATTACGATTAGTGTCAAAACGGTAGGTTGGCTGAAGTGATTGTACCCTGGAATTCTAAGTTCTGCGCATGCGTAGTAACACTCTCACGTCCCTCCGCCATCTTGCAAGAGGCTCTTCTGTTCTTGGCACTATACCCACTGGCGGCTCGTGCCCACGAAACAGGTGAAGTGCTGTACAGTAAAAGATACGGGCACTTCACCTGTTTCGTGGGTACGAGGCGCCAGTGACTATACCCTTTTCACTGTCTTTTCAGTGATAAAAAAAGCCCTGGGATAAAAGAAACATAAATAGAATTATAACTGTTGATTAAGAATGAGGCATTGTAGGGATATCAGAATGTTTCTGGAATCTGCTATCGTCTGTCCAAGTAAAGAAGACATTCTGGAAAGATGGGAAATGACTCCGGCTCGGTCAATATAGATTCAAAATTATAGATTTGGTCTCAAATTTTAGATCAGAATGCTTCCTAGAATTCGAGACAAAATTAATTATATTGTTGAACCAATATTGATCGACCTGGAGTAATTTTCCCATCTTGCCAGAATGTCTTCTTTGCTTGGATTGTCTACATGATAGATAAACTTCTATAAAGATAGTGATGTAACTCCTGTGTATAGTCTGTCCAAGCAAAGAAGACCCTCTGGCAAGATGGAAAAATGACTCTAGCTCGGTCAATATTAGTTCAAAAAATATTGATCTGGTCTCAAATTGTGGATCAGAATGTTTCCTACGATTGAGACGAAATCGATAATTTTTGAACCAATATTGACCGAGATGGAGTCATTTTCACATCTTGCCAGAGGGTCTAATTTGCTTGGACAGACTATAGTGTAAGAGATTGCAAGGTTATGAGCCAAAAAACTTTATGAAACTTGCTGAATCATCAGAATTTGTGATTCAAGCTCTGTAATGAATCAATTCGTTCACCTTACAGTCTGTACAAGCAAAGAAGACATTCTGGCAAGATGGGAAAATTACTTCAGCTCAATCAATATTGATTCAACAATTATTAAATTGGTCTCAAATTGTAGAAAACATTCTGATCTACAATTTGAGACCAAATTAATAATTTTTGAATCAATTTTGATAGAGCTGGAGTCATTTCCCCATCTTGCCAGGATGTCTTCTTTGCTTGCACAGACTATAACATCACCTCCCACACCAAGCTTTGAGCTCATCTAATCAAAAGTTATCTAGTTCTTTGGAACTTTCAGGCAAATATATTTCCTTTTTCTCTCCCATCTACATTCTCCTTCTCCTTTTTTCTCTCCTTCTTCTTCTTCTTCTTCTTCTTCTTCTTCTTCTTCTTCTTCTTCTTCTTCTTCTTCTCTCCTTCTTCTTCTTCTTCTCTTTCTTCTTCTTCTTCTTCTTCTTCTTCTTCTTCTTCTTCTTCTTCTTCTTCTTCTTCTTCTTCTTCTTCTTCTTCTTCTTCTTCTTCTTCTTCTTCTTCTTCTTCTTCTTCTTCTTCTTCTTCTTCTTTCTTCTTCTTCTTCTTCTTCTTCTTCTTCTTCTTCTTCTTCTTCTTTCTTCTTCTTCTTTCTTTCTTCTTTGCTCCTTCTTCTTCTTCTTCTTCTCTTCTTCTTCTTCTTCTTCTTCTTCTTCTTCTTCTTCTTCTTTCTTCTTCTTCTTCTTCTTCTTCTTCCTTCATCTTTTATTTCTTCTTGCCTGTTCTTTTCTCTTATTGGCTCTCTAGTTAGAGGTGGGGCTTGACGAGCGTCGACCAATCGTATTGCGAGGCCAATATTCAATGGTGGATTCGAATGAGTAGCTGCCTTGTATCGATAAAGCTGTTGATATGAGTGTATAGAGAAGAAGAAGAAGAAGAAGAAGAAGAAGAAGAAGAAGAAGAAGAAGAAGAAGAAGAAGAAGAAGAAGAGAAGAAGAAAAGGAAGAAGAAGAAGAAGAAGAAGAAAGAAGAAGAAGAAGAAGAAGAAGAAGAAGAAGAAGAAGAAGAAGAAGAAGAAGAAGAAGAAGAAGAAGAAGAAGAAGAAAAAGAAGAAGAAGAAGAAGAAGAAGAAGAAGAAGAAGAAGAAGAAAAGAAGAAGAAGAAGAGAAGAAGAAGAAAGAAGAAGAAGAAGAGAAGAAGAAGAAGAAGAAGAAGAAGAAGAAGAAGAAGAAGAAGAAGAAGAAGAAGAAGAAGAAGAAGAAGAAGAAGAAGAAGAAGAAGAAGAAGAAGAAGAAGAAGAAGAAGAAGAAGAAGAAGAAGAAGAAGAAGAAGAAGAAGAAGAAGAAGAAGAAGAAGAAGAAGAAGAAGAAGAAGAAGAACAAGAACAACAACAAGAACAAGAAGAAGAAGAAGAAAAAAGAAAAAGAAATTGCTGTATCTCGGCTATTTATGATGAATTTGAATGAATCAGGCACCATTTCTTCAGAACTTAAAGTTCCTACATTTTTGTCATGATAAAATTCCCAAGAAACCATTATTATCAACAGTAAATTGAAAATTGAAATTTCTGTTGGCCGCTATTTTGGAGATTTCAGATGTTTAGAATTTCTGAGATTACTATTTTCAGGAAATCATACTTAAACTTGGGCATATCAAATTTCAAAGGATATGTGCATTAATTATCAAGTTATGATAGGAAAACATAAAAACACAAGATGGCGGATAATAGGAAAACTAAGGAGACTCGGCATTTTGCGCAATTCTTTTTGGAACATCCTGTTTACTATGAATTATCTTCTTTCCATCCTTTTCTTTTCATCATCGCTTTTTCAATCACCCCCTCCTTACTCCCTACCTTTCACGTGTCTTCTTTCTCTTTTCTTCAATTTCTGAACTCAATTTTCGAAAAGTTGAGAAAGTAGTGCTCCACAAATCAAAACTACTTGTGTCCAAGCAAACAAGACCCTCTGGCAAGATGGGAGAATGACTCCAACTCGGTCAATATTGGTTTAAAAATTATTGATTTGGTCTCAAATTGTAGAAACATTCTGATCTACAATTTGAGATCGAATTGATGATTTTTGAACTAATATTGACCAAGCTGGATTCATTTTCCTATCTTGCCAGAGGCTCTTCTTTGCTTGGCCAGACTATACTTGTGTTCAAGCGAACAAGACATTCTGGCAGAATGGGAAAATTACTCCAGGTCGGTCAATATTGGTTCAAAAATCACAATTTTGGTTTCAAAATGTAGTAAACATTCTGCTCTACAATTTGAGACTAAATTGATAATTTTTGAACCTATATTGACCGAACTGAAGTCGTTCTCCCATCTTGCCGGAATGTCTTCTTTGCTTGGACTGGACGAGACTATCAAAAACCCTTAGCGCGTTGCTTGAAGAATTATTATTTCTGCTGAATTGGCAAAAACAGGAATTTTGCAGAGGAGTCGAGGAACTATTCAACAAACTATTCACAGAATCCGATTATATTAGTGTTCTACTAAAGTCTGTACAAGCTGAGAAGACCCTCTGGCAAGATGGGAAAATGACTCTGATACGGTCAATATTTGTTCAACAATCATCAACTAGGTCACAAATTGGAGATGGAACTGTTTCCTACAATTTGAGATCGTATTGATAATTTTTTAATAAAAATTGACCGAGCTTGAGTCATTTTCCCATCTTGCCCGAGGGTCTTCTTTGTTTGGTCAGACTATACCTACTTTAATTCTAGATTGCAGTAGAAGAAGAAGAAGAAGAAGAAGAAGAAGAAGAAGAAGAAGAAGAAGAAGAAGAAGAAGAAGAAGAAGAAGAAGAAGAAGAAGAAGAAGAAGAAGAAGAAGAAGAAGAAGAAGAAGAAGAAGAAGAAGAAGAAGAAGAAGAAGAAGAAGAAGAAGAAGAAGAAGAAGAAGAAGAAGAAGAAGAAGAAGAAGAAGAAGAAGAAGAAGAAGAAGAAGAAGAAGAAGAAGAAGATGAATCTGGATTTTGGATGGTGAAGAAAGTTGCAGCTATGAACGGTCGGAAATGCAATTACAATAGTCGATTCGAAGATCTCTGGCTCCCTCTTCTTCTTCTTCTTCTTCTTCTTCTTCTTCTTCTTTCTTCTCTTCTTCCACTACTCCTCGAACTCATAATCTTATTGATTCTTCTTCACTATTTTCTTTCTTCAGAAAAGCAACCATTCTCCAAGGCTAGTATATCTACCAGGTGGTATATTTGCCTGGAAATTATGGTTCACGAATCTGACGTCACTAAATTGCTATACAGTGTTGCACTCTAGCGCCCAAAATAAAAAGCACAGCTGATGAAAATGTAAACATAACCTATTTTTGTTAGTTTTGAAAAATATTATTGTTGTATAATGAATTCTGATGAGTTGGGAACATCACAATTAACAAGGAAACAATATTTTTAAGTTGTCCTTGTTGTTTTGTAGTAAAATATGATTATTTTCATTTTTATAATCGTAATCGCATAGTTTGAATCCACCAAAGCTTACTTTTTCCTCAACGAGAGCGCAAGTATCGCGAATCTTTAGCCCTATTCATGACAACAATAGCATTATATTCTTCTAATATCACAACATTATTCATTATTATTCGACTGTAATAACACTCAATAATTTAATTCATTATTTTTACATGTTTTCACAATAATTATTTTCATTGATATTGAGCTTTCTACGTGGTATTTTTTTATTTTTCAATTCTCTATGGAACAGCTGGAAAATTGGAATACTAGATACATGTCGAATCATAAATATAGGTATAGAGTGTATGTAAAAAATAAATCTAGTGACGTCATCCGGCAGGAAAAAGTGGACTGCTGGGCTCTTAGGCTTAGGCCGCACTGCCGGTTGGAAAAGCCTGGAGGGTGGAGGGTAGTTGGTAAATCTATAGAACATACACACCATCCACAGTAATACATCGTATGAATGGTATGTGTTCAGCCGCCATCTTGAAATTCTTAAATATGGACAACATAACCTCAAAAAACAGAATGACGTCATACCATTCATACGATGTATTACTGTGGATGGTGTGTATGTTCTGTAGATTTACCAACTACCCTCCACCAGGCTTTACCCACCGGCAGTGCGGCCTCAGCCTTATGGATGATGGCATACCTGGTAGATTTACTTACCTTGACCATTCTCAACCTTCGATGTGTATTTTGACTGAAAAAAACATACAAAAAGAACAATAATTTTTTTTTTGGTTCCTGTTTTCATCTTTATCTGTAAAAGCGAAATGGCAGTGACTGACTGATTCATTCATTCATTCATCACCAGAACTAAAAATCCACTGAACCGAATGCGTTCAAATTTGGGAGGCATGTTCAGTTGGACGTTTAGACGCGCGCTAAGAAAGAATTTTAAAAACTTTTCAATGATACGCCAAATATTTAAGTTTTTATATAGTTATTCGGTGTTTTTTCAATTTTTTCGTGAACCAATCAGTAGAAAATGTTGATATTTGGTAGGTAGGTTCAGATAAGGTCTAGAAATGTTGTGTAAAAATATTTTTGAATTCCGTTCAAGATTACGCCAGTAATCAGGTTTTCAAAATTGTAGATGTGTTGCGGGTTGCATATCTTCCGCCTTGATACGACCAATCCTAACTGAAAATTCAATATTTCAGCGAGATTATAGATGAACTAATTTGGAAGATATTGAATCAAGTTTCAAACTATGTCCGATATACTTCCCAAGGTTACGCTTAATATTAGCGTTTTACTATTTTTCGGAATTTTCGGAGTTTTTCTTGGATTTTTCGAAAATAAATTGGTAGAAAATGTCGAAATTAAGTGAACAGGTCCAGATTAGGTCTAGAAATGCTGTGTTCAAAAAGTTTTGAATCCCTTCTGAACGGAATTTGCAGGCGAGTAAAGCGAGCCTGTTTTTCTTAGCTTATACTGACTGAGGTTATGCAGGCGAGCGAAGCGAACCTGTCTGACTCACTGAAACTTCTGTTACTGTCGGGGTCCAGGGGGCGAAGCCCCGTGCTAGGCGGAGAAGGCGAGCGAAGTTGAGCCTGCCGGCTAGTTATTTGTTTATTCATTTGAAAAAAACTGAACCAGTTCACTGTTTTAGGAATTTGCTATACACACACCAAACATAGACGCGTTCTTGGAGGTGGGTTTTTTCTTTTTTTCTTGAGTTTGAAGCCCACATGGGCTCTTAGGCTGAGGCCGCACTGCTGGTGAGTAGAGCCTGGAGGGTGGAGGGTAGTTGGTAAATCTACAGAACATACACACCATCCACAGTAATACATCGTATGAATGCTATGTCGTCATTCTGTTTTTTGAGGTTATGTTGTCCATATTTAAGAATTTCAAGATGGCGGCTGAACACATACCATTCATACGATGTATTACTGTGGATGGTGTGTATGTTCTATAGATTTACCAACTACCCTCCACCCTCCAGGCATTACCCACCGGCAGTGCAGCCTCAGCCTCAGGCCTGAGCGTGGATAATTGGGTGGATGATGATGAGAGAAGAGAGGTTTGTTCAAAATCTTCCAAGTATAGATCGTGATAAAATTTAGGGTATAGAGCTTTCGTTATACCGTCATAACAGCTGATTGGATTTCTTAGTAGGTTACATACCCCACTAACAGCTGATGTAAAGCATCTATTGTTTTTCTCAATTTCTAAAACATTATTCATTTATTTATTTTATTTGACAGAAGACAATTGTTTCTAGGCTTATATTCTATTTAAACAAGAACTCATTGTATCAATACAAAACTGTTAGTAAAAAAAATTTTATATCTACAGTAAAAAATAATTAATGAGACATAGTAAAAATAATAGTAATGAGACACTGGCGTCTCGCGCCTACGGAACAGGTGAAGTGCCCGTATCTTTTACTGTACAGCACTTCACTTGTTCCGTGGGTACGAGCCGCCAGTTACATAGCTTAATAAGAACTTTTATTGACATACTTAGCAGACAAAACTTACCAACTTTTGGCGCCAGCTTTAGAAGAAATTGAATTGAAACCGCTGAAGAATCGTAATAAGAATAGGAAAGGTTACATTGCTTGTAAGTCGATTATAAAGAAAGCAGTTGAAGACTGCAGAAGTGAATAGAGAGAGAGAGAGAGAGAGAGAGAGAGAGAGAGAGAGAGAGAGAGAAGAGAAGAAGAGAAGAGAAAGAGAAAAGAGAGAGAGAGAGAGAGAAAGAAAGAGAGAGGAAGAGAAGGAGAAAGAGAAAGAGAAAGAGAAAGAGAAAGAGGAAGAGAAGAGAAAGAGAAATAGAAAGAGAATGAGGAGAGGGAGAGAAGAGAAAAGGAGAAAGAGAAGAGGAAGAGAAATAGAGGAGAGAAGAAAGACATAGAGAGAGAGAATAAGAAAGATATAGAGAGAGAGAAAAAGAGGCAGGAAAAAGGAAGAGAAAGAGGAAGAGGAAGTGAAAGAGAAGAGGAAGAGAGAGAGAAAGAGAAAGAGAAAGAGAAAGAGAAGAGAAAGAAAGAGAAAGAGAAAGAGAAAAGAAAGATGAAGTGAAAAGGAGAGAGAAAAGAGAATGAGGAAGACAAAGAGGAAAGAGAGAAGAAAGAAATAGAGAGAGAGAAATAAGAAAGAGAAAAAGAGAAGAGAAAGAAAGAGGAAGAAAGAGAAAAAAAGAGAATGAGGAAGAGGAAGAGAAATAGAGGAAGAGAGAGATAGAGAGAAGAGAAAGAGAAAGAGAGAAGAGGAAGAGAAAGAGAGAAAGAGAAAGAGAAAGAAAGATGAAGTGAAAGAGAGAAAAAAAGAGAATGAGGAAGACGAAGAGGAATAGAAGAAGAAAGAGAAAGAGAGAGAGAGAATGAGGAAGAGAAAGAGAAAGAGGAAAAGGAAGAGAAAGAGAGAGAAAGAAAAAGAAATAGAAAGAGAAAATGGAAGCACTCAACGTCTTAGTGTGGAGGGGAGATTCAATTTCCCAAGATTAAAATTCGTATCGGAATTTGAAAGGCTGCAGGCTGATACCCTTTCCTCTATTATATATTTATATATTATATATTTCTATATTTTACTCTATGTATATAGTCTGTGCAAGCAAAGAAGACATTCTGGCAAGATGGGAAAATAACTCCAGCTCAATCAATATCGCTTCAAAAAATTTCAATTTGGTTTCAAATTGAAGAATACATTCTAATCTAGTATTTGTAACAAAGAAGATATTTTTTTAACCAATATTGATCGAGCTGGAGTTATTTTCCCTTCTTACCGGAAGCTCTTCTTTGCTTGGACAGACTCCACTATTCACTCTATACCACATTCAACCAATACCTACTAATACATGTATTATACAATATTATATTATATAATACAATACATGTATTAGTAGGTGTTGCCAGATTTCATAGGCTATAATTATAATTATAATTAGGCTAAACTATAATTATAGTCCTTCATTCTGTTTTTTCTCAGACTTGCTCTATTATTTTATTTTATTGGCTGACACCTATACAGGGTGTTTCAGGAGGAATGTGCAATACTTCCCAGGCTGATTCCTTACACCAAGTAGACAAAAAAGTTTCATGGGACCAACCCCCAAAAACGCTTTGTTACCGAGATAACAATGGCGGAAAATCGAGATTTTTCAAAAAATATTTATTTTTCTGATTTTTTAGAGGTTTTACTAAGGTTCTAAAATGATCAATTCCTATGTAAAATTAACTGATGAATCCAATGAAACCAGTTCCAAGTTTGTAACTTCAACGGTTATTGAGATAATTGGGAAAAATATGCTAGAAAACGCCATTTTTCAACAATAAGGGTTATAACTAAATAAGGAATAATAAATTTGTATTTTTTATTAATGGAAGTTGAAGAGAGTCGGATTCTGAAGGAAAAGTTGAATGGCGGCGATTGTGTAAATCTTACCCAAATCTCAGAAATAGCGATCGAAAATCGAAAAATCGCTACTATACACAAATTTATCACTTGTGCTATGTTTTGTCGAATTCTGCGATTTTTGATCGCTATTTCTGAGATTTGGGTAAGATTAACACAATCGCTGCCATTCAACTTTTTCTTCAGAATCCGACTCTCTTCAACTTCCATTAATAAAAAATAAACCATTTATGATTCCTTATCCAGTTATAACCCTTATTGTTGAAAAAAGGCGTTTTTTAAGCATATTTATCTACGGGTGTATCGAAAAGTTCCTGTTTCAGTTTTACAATCTAAATCGAAATGGCTATCATTTCAAAACGGAATTTTAGGACTGTATCGAAAAACTCTCATTATGATACAGTTGTCACTTTACGACACTGTTCCAGAATTCATTCCGTGTTCCATTTGACCATTTCGCAACGGGCTGATGCCTGATAAACAACAGCGGTCGAATCTTCTAATCTAAAAATTTCGACAAGTGATAATACTTCTTCTTACCGGTATCTGTTCATCAATATTTCAGTTTACGTATTTGAATAGTCTAAAGTTTAGATAGTTTAATATATCTTTAAGTTTATAATATCTTAACTTCTATTATAAATTGCTTAATAACTTGTCTCAAAGGATGACATTGAGAATGAAATTCTTCCAACTCCAGAAGGCAAATTAGCTATATACGGTATGTAGAACGTTTTTATTGTTAATTTGGGCCTATATTTTAAAGATAATTAGTCTATTTCGGAAGTAAAAACAACTAAATTGTAACATGAGTTATGAATAGAGGCCTAAGGTAGGCTATAACTTACTAGGCTACTAGACTGTTTTTGTTTGTTTGAACTTACACTAAATTCACACTAAGAGCGAATGTTTATTGAGAAAATTCTATGTTTCTTCACTAACTTCTTGTTTTAAATGATTAGTTACAAAACCAATGTTACTTGTCTAGTTGAAAACATTTTCTGGAAAACGCAGACAAGTTTGTTGAGCTCCAAAAATAACGGGAATGGAATAAGCTAAAAACTTTATTCAAGATTCAAGTTGAAAAACAAATGTAGCCTGTTTCATTCGCCTCCTTGCCCAAATTTAAGTCAATTTTTAATTTTGCAGAATAATAATTCTCTCTATTCATTGGTTTCAAGATTTTCTATTGATTTTCATTTAGCCTTCTCATGTACTATAGATTTGAATTGATAACTGGATGTGAGTGAGTTCAATAGTTATTTGTGTATCAGTGCGCAAAGTGTGATTTTGCTGCATCGAGAGAAACAGTTTACAGGAATAGTTTCTTGAGTGCAGCAAAGGTACTTTCTGCCCGTATTACACATTAAATTTTTCCCAACACTCGATCACAAAACAACTCATTCCAGAACTCGGAACGATTCGCAAAACAGTTGATTCCGGAACGCCGTGCGCAAAACACTTGCTTTGCGCACGGCCCAAATTCCATTTTGTGCTTTGCGCACGGCCCAAATTCCAATTCCAAATTCATTGAACTCGGAACGTCTGAGAGCCGATTTCACCAGAATCCAATAACGTTAGATTCATCACAACAATAACATTTATGGCAAAAACTGTTATTAGGCGCTAAAATTTATTTTATTAGATACAAATTTTGTTAGAGCGTAATTTGACTAAATCTTTCTTTTGAGAATTATCTGCCCAATTTAGTCCAGTTGATTACAGTCATCTGTCGACTCGTCGCCTGTCGTTGAGGAATAGAAATGGCGGAGTTTTGATTATTAGTCGTAAGTTAACTGCTCTGTGTTGATATTGATTAAGTTATTTACAATTGTTTCGAATTAATAATATAATTAGAATGTTTGCTTTGATTATCTGTTGCATAATAATACAAATCAAACTTATTTAAAACGTTTTTTGAACAAAATTATATACTCTGGTGATAGTACTGCGTTTAGCTGAAAAGAAATTGGCCGTTGTACTGCTTTTAGCTGGGAATCGCACCAAAAGTAGCGAGAAGAATCAAACTTTAACACCTTCTTACATAATCAAAATCGATCGTACAAATTTTATCAATAAATTAAACGTTTCTGGACTGCTAAAATCGATTATACTGGTATTTAGATTATGCAAAAATGTAATAATTAATCCATTAATGCCATTAATTTATGATGCAATGTTTCAATGTGTAGCATTGGCCTACGTTACTCTAAATGCTCTTAGTCTATTGTTAGGCTAATCTCTCGTTGGTCTGGCATTACACGGTAATAATTATAGTTCTATGTCATACATCTATTATCAAATATATCATAATATGTTCTCTATAGGAGAACATATTACACATAGAATATGATCATTGATGATAGTTGGTCAATTACACGATAATATTTTATCATCACAGATGTTCGGTAATAGAAATATGTCATAGAACTATTATCATTTAGCCTAATACCCGCTATTCAAAATGCGTCAATTATTATTGTTTTAGAACTTTTATGATATAGAGTGTTGGGAAAAATATTGTGTGCAACTGGTGTGCAAAAGGTTCTGCATTCTCTATCTCGTTTGGCAATCACCGGTTTTGCGCACAAGTTGCACAAATATCATATTTCCTACAGTTACCATATTGAATGTGAAAAGTTGAAATTGAAATCGTCATATCTCAGTTATTTATCATCGAATCCTGACAAATCAGGCACCATTTTATTCACAATTGAAAGCTCTAAATTTTTGTAATGGTACAGAAGTTTATACAACCTTACTTTCGATAGTAAATTCAAAATTAATATACCAGTTGGCCGCCATTTTGAAAATTTCAACTATTTTGAAGACTTAACACTTATACTTGAACCTGCCAAATTTCATTACAATATATAATTTTCAATTTTGAATTTAATTTTAAAATTGAAAATTGAAAATTGAAAATTTAAAATTTAAAATTTAAAATTTAAAATTTAAAATTTAAAATTTAAAATTTAAAATTTAAAATTTAAAATTTAAAATTTAAAATTTAAAATTTAAAATTTAAAATTTAAAATTTAAAATTTAAAATTTAAAATTTAAAATTTAAAATTTAAAATTTAAAATTTAAAATTTAAAATTTAAAATTTAAAATTTAAAATTTAAAATTTAAATTTAAAATTTAAAATTTAAAATTTAAAATTTAAAATTTAAAATTTAAAATTTAAAATTTAAAATTTAAAATTTAAAATTTAAAATTTAAAATTTAAAATTTAAATTTTAAAAATTTAAAATTTAAAATTTAAAATTTAAAATTTAAAATTTAAAATTTAAAATTTAAAATTTAAAATTTAAAATTTAAAATTTAAAATTTAAAATTTAAAATTTAAAATTTAAAATTTAAAATTTAAAATTTAAAATTTAAAATTTAAAATTTAAAATTTAAAATTTAAAATTTAAAATTTAAAATTTAAAATTTAAAATTTAAAATTTAAAATTTAAAATTTAAAATTATTGAGATATGACGATTTCAATTTCAACTTTTCACATTCAATATGGTAACTGTAGGAATTTGATTTAAATAAATGAATATCTTCCTATACAATCCTCTCTTCCCAAAAGCTGACCGTCATTTCTTTTTCTTCTTATTATTATTAATCTTCTTCTTCTTTTCTCTCTTTACTCCCTCCTTCGTCTCCCCCACTTCCCTTCTTCTTCTTCTTTTTTTGTCCACTACTAATTTGCCTGTGCCTTAGTCAATAGAGTACTTTGCTCCATCCTGAAAGAATTTCGCTGCGGGCTCTGCCTTTTCAAGATAATTAAAAAATCCGATTCTTCTTCTTCTTCTTCTTCTTCTTCATCATCATCATCATCATCATCATCATCATCATCATCATCATCATCATCATCATCATCATCATCATCTTCCACTTCTTCTTCTTCTTCTTCTTCTTTTTCTTCTTCTTTTTCTTCTTCTTCTTCTTACTTTTCTTTATTCTTCTTCATTCTTTATTTTATTATTCTGCTTGAAAGCACATAAGGGAGGGAATAATAAATTTTTCACAAAGAAATGGTCGGTATCATCATGAATAATGAAGAATGTTATAAAAAAAATAATTTATTTCCATTTCACTGGAAATAAAGATGTTTTAACAGAAAATCGGAAACTCAATAACAAGCAAATTGAAGATTCCAGCCATTTTTACTGCTCTACCCGACTTTCTTGAATAACATTCGAAATAGTTCCAAATTCAGCCAACAGATGGCAGTAGCAATAGGGTGACTTCCATTGGACACGCCTCCAAGCTCAACCTACGATCAAAATGGCCGAAAGTATCGGTTAGACAAGTATCCAAATTCAACCAGTAGATTGGTCAAGGCGTGGCTTATGGCGACAACCAATAGCAGAGCGAGTAGAATTCAAATGCAGTTCTCCCACTACCACTCTGATTGGTTGAAATGTAGCTCCTGATATTAGCTTGTGAATGGCGGTTCTTGTTGGTCTGGAATGATTCAAACTTGGTGACTGTAGATGGCAGCAGTTGACGGGTGGTGTTTCAGTTTTGACTTGGACACGCCTACATGCCCCGCCTGCTCTTTTCTTATTGGTTTACAGTGTTTTGTTAGCTCTGTCTTAGAAAATGGCTGCTAGCAAGAAAATGACGGATGGTGTATCATACGCAAAACATTACACTGATTCACTATTGACGATCTTGTGCTAATATAATATTCATTTATGTATTTAGGCTGGTTAGATTCTATCAAGTTAGTATTTGAAGAATTTATTTTTTTATAGAATTTAAACTCAGTTTTACTTTTATTGTGTAACTTAGGTCAGTACTAGACTTCAATAGTTTCCTGCTATATGAAATAAGATGGAAATATGATTTTGCACTCCCATCTTATAATTTTCAATTCTATATTTTATACAATGAATATAATGGAATAGAACTCGAACAATTTATGATCTAATACCGATCAATTGCTAGAAAAAAGTTTAAAAAACTACAAGAATTGGGTAAAAATATTAGGGAAAGAGTTTATGCAGAGTAATAATTTCTTGTAGACTCAAATTGTTTGTAAAAAAGTTTTTCATCAAATAGAGAAAAATTATTCCAATAGCCCAATTGGAGAAGAAGAAGAAGTAGAAGAAGAAGAAGAAGAAAAAGAAGGAGGAGGAGGAGGAAAGAAGGAGAAGAAGAAGAAGAACAACAACAAGAAGAACAATAAGAAGAAGAAGAATGAAATGGAAATCAAGAGTGAAAATGTAGAAAGAAGAAAAAGTAGAAGAAGAAGAATAGATAGATGAGGAGAAGAAGAAGAAGAAGAAGAAAAGAAAGGAAAAGGAGGGGAGCGAAGAAGAAGAAAAGAAGAAGAAAAAAAGTAGAGAGGGAAGAAGATGATGAAGAAGAAGGAGAAGAAAAGAAGATGAAGATGAAGAAGATGATGATGATGATGATGAAGAAAAAGAAGATGAAGAAGAAGAGAAAGGAATAGGAGGAGAGGGAAGAAGAAGAAAAGAAGTAGAGAGAAGAAGATGAAGAAGAAGAAGAAGAAGAAGAAGAAGAAGAAGAAGAAGAAGAAGAAGAAGAAGAAGAAGAAGAAGAAGAAGAAGAAGAAGAAGAAGAAGAAGAAGAAGAAGAAGAAGAAGAAGAAGAAGAACAACAACAACAACAAGAAAAAGGAGAAGAGAAAGAAGAACAACAAGAATAAGAAAAAAAAAGAACAGGAAGAACAAGAATAAGAACAAGAAGAAGAAGAAGAAGAAGAAGAAGAAGAAGAAGAAGAAGAAGAAGAAGAAGAAGAAGAAGGATCAACTTTGTGGTTCCGATCACTATAGTTGATTTTAAATGTTCTTCTGAACATTAGAAAGTATTTGAATTAAATGACATGAGATGGAATAAATTCATTATTCCTGTATTATTTCACACAAGGTTTTGCGCTGATATAGTCTGACTAAGCAGAGAAGACATTCTGGCAAGTTGAGATAATGACTACAGGTCGGTTAATATTGATTCAAAAATTTTGTCTCAAATTGTAGATAAGAATGTTCCCTAGAATTTGAGACCAAATTTACAATTTTCGAACCAATATTGACTAAGCGATAGTCATTTTCCCATCTTGCCAGAATGTCTTCTTTGCTTGAACAGACTATAATGATTATTATTACTGTAAACATTCACAATGAAGCCTGAATATTAAAGCTTTATATTTATCTCTCCCCCAGAATCACATTTCACAATAGTCTGTCCAAGCAAAGAAGACATTCTGTGCAAGATGGGAAAATGACTCCAGCTTGATCAATATTGGCTCAAAAATTATGAATTTGTTCTTCAACTGTAGCTTAGAACGTTTCTCACAATTTAAGACCAAATTTACAATTTTTGAACCAATATTGACTGATCTGTAGTAATTTTCCCATCTTGCCAGAATGTCTCCTTCGCTTCGACAGACGATACTTGATAATTCATTGTTTCACGTTGAAGTACTCTGAATAATTCGCACAGTGAAAATTATTTATTCAATTTATTATTCATTTGAAATAATATTTATTCAACTCTACTTGTTTTTCGCAATCAATAAATATTACTTGTATTTGTTTTCGAATAAATTATTTCAAATGAGTGATGAGAGTTTGAAGTGGTGAAATGTTTCTCTAATGTTCTAGAATTTTATGTACATAAGTGCATATAAAAGCGAAATGGCACTGACTGACTGATTCATTCATTCATCACCAGAACTAAAAATCCACTGAACCGAATGCGTTCAAATTTGGCAGGCATGTTCAGTTGGACATTTAGACGCGCGCTAAGAACGGATTTGAAAAACTTTTCAAGGATACACCTAATATTTGAATTTTCCTATACTTTTTTGGCGTTTTCTTCATTTTTTCGAGAACCAATCGGTAGAAAATGTTGATATTTGGTGGGCAGGTTCAAATAAGGTCTAGAAATTTTGTGTTAAAATATTTTTGACATCCGTTCAAGATTACGCCAGTAATCAGGTTTTTGAAAATTTTAGATGTGTTGCGGGATGCATATCTTCCTCCTTGATATGATCAATCCTAACTGTAAATTCAATGGTTTAGCGAGATTATAGATGAACTAATTTGGAAGATATTGAATCAAGTTTCAAACTATGTCCGAAGTACTTTCCAAGGTTACCCTCAAGATTTTACTATTTTATAGAATTTTTCTTACATTCTCCAAGAACCAATTGGCAGAAAATGTATAAATTTGATAAACAGGTCCAGATTAGGTCTAGGAATGCTGTGTTCGTTAAATTTCAAATCCCTTCTGAACGGAATTTGCAGGCGAGCGAATCGAGCCTGTATGTCTTAGCGTACACTGATAGAGGTTTTGCAGGCGAGCGAGGCGAGCCTGTTTGACTCACTCACACTGTTGATAATGTCGGCGGTCCAAGGGCCGGAGCCCCCTGGTCATGCGGAGAAGGCGAGCGAAGCGAGCCTGCCGGCTAGTAATATAATATTTACCAAGTGTTATATTCAGAAATCAATACCTCGAATACCATTCTACAATTTTTTAACTCAGTTGAAATAGAATACTTCCCAACTATAGTCTTTCCAAGCAAAGAAGACCCTCTGGCAGGATGAGAGAATGACTACAGCTCGGTCAATATTGGTTTGAAATTGATTGATTTGGCCTAAATTGTAGGAAACATTCTGATCTACATTTTGAGAACAAATCAAGTATTTTCGAACCAATATTGACCAAGCTGGAGTCATTTTATCATTTTTTCAGTGGGTCTTCTTTGCTTGGACAGAGTATAGCTATAACGGTATACCTGAAACCAATACTACCTAGAAGTATAAGCTCTGAGATTTATGACAAATTCTGTATACTTCTATGGTCTGTCCAAGCGAAGAAGACCCTCTGGCAAGATGGGAAAATCACTCCAACTCGGTCAATATTGGTTCAATAATCATCAATTTGATCTCCAATCGTAGGAAACATTCTGATCTACTATTGAGGTCACATTTATAATTCTTGAACAGATATTGATCAATCTGGAGTCATTTTTCAATCATGCCAGAGGGTCTTCTTTGCTTGGACAGACTATACCTGGAAGATAGATCTTCATAAATCATGAATTATAAACGAGTTCGCTTTAGTCGTATGATAAGATCAATCCACTCTCATTCCAATTCAATGTCTCTCTCTCTTTCCTCTAACTCTTAATCTCTCTCTCTCACACACACACACTCTCTCTCTCTCTTTATCCTTATTATCCTCTCCCAAGAATGGACATATATATGTCTAAACTTCGCCTTTTCAACTAGATAACTTACACTCCTTATTCATTTTCAAGAACCTCGAATTAAATTTTGTATAAATTTTTCATTCATTACGTCACCGTTTTCTCGTATTTTTATTAGAAATTTCTATTTTGTGAAATTTATAAGATAATTTAGTTTTACTCATTTATATTACAATGTAAAATCTAAGTCAAATTTTTCTATCTATTTGAATAAAGTAATCTAATCTCTTTCTCTATTATAATGTAATTCATGTAATTTCCATTCAATTTTATTCTTATAGCATAGGATTTGAATTATTGTTTTATCTAATCTACATGAATAAAGTGATTGAATCTGAATCTGAATCTCTCTCACTCTTTCTCCGTTCTCTAACTCAGTAACAATCTCTGATATTCGCCTACCTACTTTCTCTTCTCTCTCTTCTCTTTTCGCTTCTCTCTTTTTTCTCTTCTCTTCTCCCTTCTCACTTTTCTCTTTTTACTTCTCTCTCTTCTCTTTTTCTCTTTTCTCTTCTCTTTCTCTCTTTCTCTTTTCTCTTCTCTTTTCCTTCTCTCTCTTCTCTTCTCTCTTTTCTCTTCTCTCTCTTCTTCTTTTTCTCTTTTCTCTCTTCTCTTTTCTTCTCTCTCTTTTTCTCTCTTTCCCTTCTTCTCTTATCTTCTCTCTTTTCTCTTCTCTCTTCTCTTCTCTCTCTTTCTCTTCTTCTTTTCTTCTCTTTTCTTTTTCTCATTCCTCATTTCTCTTTTTCTCTTCTTTTTTCCTCTTTACTCTCTTCTCTTTTTCTATCTTTTCTCTTTTTTCCTCTTTACTCTCTTCTCTTTTTCTCTCTTTTTCTCTCTTTTCTCTTTCTCTTTTCTCTTTTCTTTTCTCTTCTCCATTTTATCTTCACCAATTGTCCCCACCCTCTTCTACAAAGTCTCGATAATTACGAGATTCTTCTTCTTTTTCTTTTTCTTCATCTTCTTCTTTTCTCTTGTTCTTCTTCTTCTTCTTCTTCTTCTTCTTATTATTATTTTTCTCTTCTTATTAACATTTTTCTTCTTCTTCTTTTCTTCTTGTTCTTATTCTTCTTCTTCTCCTTCTTCTTCTTCTTCTTCTTCTTCTTCTTCTTCTTCTTCTTCTTGTTATTGTTCCTGTTTTTCTTCTTCATCTTGTTCTTGTTCTTCTTCTTTTCTTCTTGTTCTTATTCTTCTTCTCCTTTTTCTTCTTGTTCTTGTTCTTATTCTTGTTCTTCTTCTTTTCTTCTTGTTATTGTTCCTGATCTTCCTCTTCTTCTTCTTCTTCTTGTTCTTCTTTCTTCTTTTTCTCTTCTTCTTCTCCTTTCTCTCTCACTTTCTCTCTCTCTCTCTCTCTCTCTCTCTCTCTCTCTCTCTTGCTCTTACTGAGGAATTCGTCATTCAAAAACTGACCCAAATATTCCTGTTGGTGAGAAAAAAAAAAATGACAATATGTTAATTTTTGCATGAAACCTATCAATACTCTGTCCTAGCAAAGAAGACATTCTGAAAAATTACTCAAGTTTGTTCATTAATAGTTTTAAAACCATGAATTTGGTCTCGATTTGTAGATCATAATGTTTTCCACAATTTAAAAACCACATTTATGATTTTTGGAGCAATATTGTCCGTGCTGGAGTCATTTCCCCATCTTGCCAGAATGTCTTCTCCGCTTGGACAGACTGGAGGGGTTTAGGTGGCTTCCTATACCGCGCTGTCAAGCCGCTATCAGCTCGGCAGGATATTGAAAATGAATTTGTTTCCGTGGAAATTAGCATTTTGATAAAAACTCACGCCAACCCATCCCACATTCCAACCGCGGGAATTAGAATTCAGTTCTCTGTTTTTCAAGTTCTTACTCTCTTCTCATTACTCTTTTCTATTTTCTCTTTTTTTCATTTTCTTCTTCCTCGTTTCTCTTATCTCTTTCCTCTCTTCTCTTTTCTTTTTCTCTTTTATCTTTTCCTTTTTCTTTCCCTATTTCCTCTCTTTTTCTTTTCTCGTTCCTCCCTTCTCTTTTCTCTTTCTCTTTTCTGTTTTTTCTCTTTCCTCTTTTTTATTTTTCTTCTTCCTCGTTTCTCTTATCTCTTCCCTCTCTTCTCTTTTCTTTTTTCTCTTTTATCTTTTCCTTTTTTCTTCCCTATTTCCTCTCTTTTTTCTTTTCTCGTTCCTCCCTTCTCCCTTCTCTTTTCTCTTTTCTGGTTTTTCTCTTTTCTGTTTTCTCTTTTCTCCTTTCTTTTCTCTTTTCTTCTCTCTTCTCCATTTTCTTCTTGACCCATTGCACCTCTTCTACAAAGTCTCAATAATAATATTCTACTTCTTCTTCTTCTTCTTCTTCTTCTTCTTCTTCTTCTTCTTTCTTCTCTTCTTCTTCTTCTTCTTCTTCTTCTTCTTCTTCTTCTTCTTCTTCTTCTTCTTCTTCTTCTTCTTCTTCTTCTTCTTCTTCTTCTTCTTCTTCTTCTTCTTCTTCTTCTTCTTCTTCTTCTTCTTCTTCTTCTTCTTCTTCTTCTTCTTCTTCTTCTATTCTTCTTCTTCTTCTTCTTCTTCTTCTTCTTTCATTCTTCTTCTTCTTCCGTCTTCATCATAATCATCATCATCTTCTTCTTCTTCTTCTTCTTCTTCTTCTTCTTCTTCTTCTCCTTCTTTCTTCTTCTTCTTCTTCTTCTTCTTCTTCTTCTTCTTCTCTTCTTCTTCTTCTTCTTCTTCTTCTTCTTCTTCTTATCTTCTTCTTCTTCTTCTTCTTCTTCTTCTTCTTCTTCTTCTTCTTCTTCTTCTCTTCTTCTTCTTCTTCTTCTTCTTCTCTATTCTTCTTCTTCTTCTTCTTCTTCTTCTCCTCCTTCTTCTTCTTCTTCTTCTTCTTCTCCTCCTCCTCCTCCTCTCCTCCTCTTCTTCTCCTTCTTCTTCTTCTTCTTCTTCTTCTTCTTCTTCTTCTTCTTCTTCTTCTTCTTCTTCTTCTTCTCCTTCTTCTTCTTCTTCTTCTTCTTCTTCTTCTCCTCCTTCTTCTTCTTCTTCTTCTTCCCTTCTTCTTCTTCTTCTTCTTCTTCTTCTTCTTCTTCTTCTTCTTCCTCTTCATCTTCTTCTTCTTCTTCTTCTTCTTCTTCTTCTTCTTCGTCTCTGAATATATCTCTTCATATTACTTTTCTCTTTCCTGTATCAGTGAAAGGAATGCCTTTGACAAGCAATAATGTTGCAACAAAACAGCTCAAAGAAATTATTTGAAAAATGTCCAGGAAAAAGGTGCTATAGCATGCCAAGCAAAGAAGACCCTCTGGCATGATGGGAAAATGACTCCAGCTTGGTCTATATTCCTTCAAGAATTATAAATATGTGGTCGTAAGTAGATCAAATTGTTCCCCACAATTTTAGATCAAATTGATAATTTCTGAACCAAAATTGACCGAGCTTGAGTCATTTTCCCATCTTGCTAGAGGGTCTTCTGTGCTTTTACAGACTTTACCACAATATCACGTCCACAACTATTCAAAAAATATTCCGTTTCAAGAATTCATACTTTTAAAAATTAATCTCACTGGCGGCTCGTATCCACGAAACAGGTGAAGTGCCCGTATCTTCTACTGTACAGCACTTCACCTGTTCTGTGGGCTAGAACACAGCCGACATTTTTGTTTTCTCATTTTCATCTAATCTTTCAATTTTATAATTTTGTAGCGGCATTGAGAGAGTACTATGATGATCAATTATCATGTAAAATCAGCTGAGAAATCGAATAAAACCAGTGAGAAGTTAGTACACTTGATGATTATTGAGATAATTGGCAAAATAAGCTTAAAAACTACATTTCTCAACTTTGAAGGGATAGAAATAGGATATTCAATTGTTGACCAGTATTTTGGATCATCTTCGGGGCAATCTAAGTTGACAAAAACCCCCTCCACCCGAGAAATAGCTACGTTGTCATTTTGCGTGAAATTGAAACTTCTCCTAACGCAAACACATTCAACTGAATGTTAAAAGTGACAGCGTAGCTTCGGAAAAATCACGTGGTGTTGTAAAACTCACTATTTTTATGATAAACCAGCTGTTCGCAGCTCGAATATCCAAGTCGATTAGCTTCAATAACTCCAATCTTTAACATACAATGATTCATGCATATACCGCTCTCCTTACTTTGAAACTCTTGAGAGGCCAAATTACGATCTTCCGACTATTTTCGACATTTGGAAAAAGAATTTCAATTGTTTTTGAACAACTTTCTCGCTTTCACCACCCACTTATCTTCACCACTTATCTTCTCAAACAAAAAAGTTTCTAGAACATCGAAAATTTCATGTTTTCTGTTCGAGTAGATTCGACATTGGCAAACATATTCATTAATTAAAACAAAATTATTGGTCGGATATAGAAAATTCAAAAACCATTAGAAAGCTCGAATTCTCCTTGTCATTTTTATATAAAAAAAATTATTTTTACTACAACCCATGATTGTGAGAGAAGTGATAATACAAAAGAAAGTAATATTTTCGCAATTTTTGAATTTTTAAAAAAAAATCAAATTTCCTTTGAATCCTTCTACCCAGGACCTTTTTTAATACTACTGGCATATCAAGGATAAAATTCTACGTTTAGATATGGGGTTCAATCGCGAATTTGAAGATGTTCCAATTTCACACAATCTGGCAACGAAGCTATTTCCCGGGTGAAGAGAAAAACAGTCAACTTAGGTTGCGCGGACTATAATATTGTAGAAAATGCAATTCAGAAGAAATAATGTTCAGTAACTTTTTCGACTGGAACGCACCCAAACCTAACGAATCAGAATTTGAAGAATACAAAACAGAAAAAAAAGGAGTTTGCTGTTTTGACTTCTTCACATCCTGTTCCTTCAAGGTTGTAAAATGTAGTTTTTCAGCTTATTTTGCTAATTATCTCAATAACCATCAAGTTTACAAACTTCTTACTGGTTTTATTCGATTTGTCAGCTGGTTTTACATAATAATTGACAACTATAGTACCCTCTCAAGGTCGCTACAAAATTTTAAAATTGAAAGATTAGATGAAATGGAAAAACAAAAATGGCGGCTGTGTGAGTAATTGAGGACTTTCAAAAAGTTTGAAAATTATATTAAGGTATGTTTTTTATCAAGGTACAATACCCTAAAATGACGACACTACTTCTGAAACACCCTGTATAATATTTAAGCTTACCGTATGCTTATCAATCACTTGTGTTCATTTTTATACTCTGGCCAAGCAAAGAAGAGCCTCTGGCAAGATGAAAGAATGACTCCAGCTCGGTCAAAAATTATCGATTTGGTCTCAATTTTAGGAAACATTTTGATCTACAATTTGAGACCGAATCAATAATTCTTGAACAAATATTGACCGAGCTAGAGTCATTTTCTCATCTTGCCAGAGGCTCTTCTTTGCTTGGCCAGACTATAATAGAGATTTCATGAATTATTGGTTCATTTGTTGCATTTGAAGATGACTTATTAATAGTCGAAACATGTTATGCATGGTTTAAAATAATTGAAAAGGGTACTGTATAATATTTAAATTTATCATTATTTTTTAATAATATTTAAAATAGAAAACTACCAGAGTTGATATTGTTGAATCTCCGTATTAGATATCAATGTATTGGATCAGTTGATAAGGTCAAAGTTCAGCAATAATCAGATGGCATTTGCTTGCCAATATTATTAATGCTTCTAACATGATATCATTAGCATAATCCTAGGCTTTGTATTATCAACCTGCTTTAACATCAATCAACTAACCCTCGCACTACTCCTCCTCCTCCTCCTCCTCCTCCTCCTCCTCCTCCTCCTCCTCCTCCTCCCTCCTCCTCCACCTCCTCCTCCCTCCTCCTCCTCGTCATCCTCCTCTTCCTCCTCCTCCTCCTACTCCTCTCCTCCTCCTCATCCTCCTCCTCCTCTCCTCTTTCTCCTTCTCCTCCTCTCCCTCCTCCTTCTCCTCCTCCTCCTCCTCATTCTCCTCCTCCCCTTTTCCTTCTCCTCATCAATCTCCTCCTCCTCCTCCTCCTCCTCCTGCTCCTCTTCCTCCCTCCTCCAACTCCTCCTCCTCCTCCAACTCCTCCTCCTCCTCCTTCTCCTGCTTATCCACAACATCATTCATCACTACCTCATCCACCGCTTCTTCTTCCCTTTCCTTCATCATCTCATGCTCCTGCTTCTCCTCCTACTCATCAACTTCTTCTTCCTCCTCCCCCTTCTCCCCCTACTACTCCTTCTCATTCTTCTCCTTCTCCTCCTTCTCCTCCACCCCCTCCTACTCCTCAACTTCTTCCTCATCATCCTACTCCTCCTTCTCCACCACCGCTTCCATCTTCTTCTTCGTCTTCTTTTTTCTCTCTATTGTCCTTCTACTTTCCTTCCTTCTTCTTCTCCCACATTTGCTCCTCCTCCTCCTGTACCACCTGCTTCTTCTCCTTCTTCTTCATCTTCCTCTTCTTCTCCCTCTCCTTCTTCTTCTACTTCTACTTTTATTTCTACTTCTTCTTCTACTTCTTCTTCTTCTTCTCTTCCTTCTTCTCCTCCATTTACTCCTCCTCCTCCTGTACCACCTGCTTCTTCTCCATCTTCTCTTCTTCGCCCTCTCCTTCTTCTTCTTCTACTTCTACTTTTATTTCTACTTCTACTTCTACATCTTCTTGTTCTTCTTTTTCGTTAGTACGGCTTCATAAATAATATTGATCCATTCTACATGCTATAGTCAGTTCAAGCAAAGAAGACATTTTGGAAAGATAAAAAATGACTCCAGCTCACTCAATGTTGGTTCGAGAATTATCAATTTTGTCTCAAATTGTATAAAACATCCTGATCTACACTTTGAGACCAAATTTATGATTTTTAAACCAATATTAACCGAGCTGGTGCTATTTTCTTATCTTGCCAGAATGTCTTGTTTGCTTGGACAAACTATCTTCTTCTTCTGCTTCGTCTCCTTTTTCTTCTCCTTCTTCTTCTTCTTCTTCTTCTTCTTCTTCTTCTTCTTGTTCTTCTTCTTCTTCTCCTCCATCTTCTTCTACATGCTACAATCCTACATCCATTACTGTATAGCAGAATGATCCTAGCCTATTACCATTACAATGAGATAATCACCCCATATAATATAGAATGATCAAACCAATTGTTGTTTAACATGTATGGAGCTGTATTCACATGGGCATTATGTGTTATAAACATATGTTCATACGCACAAACATATGTCTGATCTATGATTATTATGTTATGAACACACGTTATTTTATGCAACCATGTTCCGATTCATGGTCTGTCCAAGCAAAGACGACCCTCTGACTAGATGGGAAATGAATCCAGTTTTGTCAATATTTCTTCAAAAATCATAAACTTGGTTCCAAATTGTAGATCAAATTGTTTCCTGCATTTTAAGATAGGATTGATAATTTTTGGACCAATATTGACTGAGCTTGAGTCATTCTCCCAACTTGCCAGAGGATCTTCTTTGCTTGGACAGACTATACCTTGTAGCATATTCGATTTACTTAAGGTTTATTATTATACAGGGAGATATGCTTTGTGTTACAAGCATTTTTTGAGCTCTTCTTCTTCTCCTTCTTCTTCTTCTTCTTCTTCTTCTTCTTCTTCTTCTTCTTCTTCTTCTCCTTCTTCTTCTCCTTCTTCTTTTTCTTCTTCTTCTTCTTCTTCTTCTTCTTCTCTCTTCTTCTTCTTCTTCTTCTTCTTCTTCTCCTTCTTCTTCTTCTTCTCCTTCCTCTTCTTCTTCTTTTTCTTCTTTTTTTCCTTCTTCTTCTTCTTCAAGCACTAATCGAGGAGGGCTGGTCTAGGCCAATGACGACGTTTACTGTGATTGGTTCAAGCAGCTACCAATAGCAATGCTGGACCGTTAGTATAGTCTGTCCAAGCATAGAAGACATTCTGGAGAGATGGAGAGAAATGACTCAAGCTTGGTCAATAATGGTTCAAAAAGTATAAATTTGATCCCCAATTGTAGGACACACTCTCATCTACAAGTTCAGAACAAATTTACAATTTTTGAACCAATACTGACCGAGGTGGAGTCATTATTCCATCTTGCCAGAGGGTTTTCTTTGCTTGTAGAAGAAGAAGTAGAAGAAGAAGAAAAAAAACAAGAACAAAGGAGAAGAAAAAGATCAAGAACAAAGGAGAAGAAGAAGAAGAAGAATAAGGAGAAGGAGGAGAGGAAGAAGAAGAAGAAGAAGAAGAAGAAGAAGAAGAAGAAGAAGAAGAAGAAGAAGAAGAAGAAGAAAGAAGAAGAAGAAGATTGTCGAATCCATATAAGGCCAGAATCATTGAAGGAACTACTTAGATCATCGGATTTCCATCAAATAGACATTATGGAAAGTGAAAAGGATGTGATAGTCTGTCCAAGCTGAGAAGACATTCTGGCAGATGGGAAAATGACTCCAGCTCGGTCAATATTGCTTCCAAAATTAGAAATTCGGTCTCAAACTGTAGATCACAATGTTTCATACAATTTTAGACCGAATTTATCAGTTTTGAATGAATATTGACCGTGTCGTAGTCATTTTCCCATTTTGCCAGAATGTCTTCTTTGTTTGGAGAGATTATAAAAAGAATGGAACGCTAAAACCGTGGACAGAGATAGCTTAAAACAAGAAGAATTCTGAGAGGATGATAAAACTATTTGGTGATACTTTTCATGCGTTTCTACTTCTCACCGGCGGCTCGAGTTCATGAAACAGGTGAAGTGCTTGTATCTTTCACTGTTCAGCACTTCACCTGTTTCGTGGTCACGAGCCGCCAGTGAAGTAGTACTTTTTCCATACTGAAAACTCATGCCATAGTCCGTACAAGCAAAGAAGATACTCTGGTAAGATGAGAAAACGACTCCAGCTCGGTAAATATTGGTTCAAAAATTAGAAACTTGTTCTCAAATTGTAGATCAGAATGCTTCCTACGTTTGAGACCAAATCAATAATTTTTGTACGAATATAGACCGAGCTGGAGTCATTTTCTCATCTTGGCAGAGGGCAAGACATTACTTAAATCACAACACTTATGAACAACGACTTTAAATATATGATTTGTTCATTTGGGTCAACAGCCCATGAAGGGCCTAGGCCCACCAGCTGGTTGCCAGTTTCATATTCACCACTGGCGGCTCATGCCCACGAAACAGGTGAAGTGCTGTACAGTAATAGATAAGGACACTTCACCTGTTTCGTGGGTACGAGCCGCCACTGATATTCACTCCACTATACAGTCCGATCAAGCAAAGAAGACATCCCGGCAAGACCTGAAAACGACTCCAGCCTGACCAATACCGGCCCAAAATTCATAATCTCTCAAACAGAACCCAAAGTCTCCAAACCAACACCGACCGAGCCGAAGCCACCCCCACCGCGCCAGAATTCCCTCTCCACCCGGACAGATCATACAGCAAGCGAATGATCATCAACCAGGATAGAGGTAACGTGTGGTCAGCACGTCGATCCTCTCAACCATGAGCCAGTCTTCACAACCAAGTGAAGATGCAGAACACCTCTGAATAACATGCAGTTGATCAGTTAGAGTGTAATGCAACAATTGATATTCCTCCAGAGACTGACTGTCTTTACTAACGACAGCCAATCTCTCAAAGGAGGGAAGGGTCCATTGATATGATTTTTGTAATAAGTCTAACATAAAACACACAAAAATAATCTGTCCAAGCAAAGAAGACATTCTGGCGATATGGGAAATGAAATATTGTTTCAAAAATTGAAAATTTGGTCACAAATTGTAGAAAACATTCTGCTCTACAATTTGAGATCAAATTCATGATTTTTGAACCAATATTGAGTGAGCTGGAGTCATTTTCGCATCTTGCCAGATTGTCTTCTTTGTACTGTTCTGTTTGTCCGAGCGAGCTCTGAATATCAGCTGGCGTGAACAATTTCTGAGTTGAATTCAATAATAGATTCACAATATGGACTATCCAAGCAAAGAAGACCCTCTGGAAAGCTGGGAAAATGACTCATGCTCGGTCAATTTTGGTTCAAAAATTATCAATTTGATCTCAAAGTGATCTACTATGACCACATTTTCGTAAATCTTGAACAAATATTAGCCAAGCTGACTTCTGGCAGTATGGAAAAATGACTACAGCTCGGTCAATATTGGTTCCAATTTCTAGAACCCATATCTCCGTCTATATGCAATTTGAAACCAAATTTATAACGTTTTAATCGATATTGTCCAACTTTAGTCATTTTCTCATCTTACCAGAATATCATCTTTGCTTGGAAAGATTATGGTAACAGAATACATGTAATACTGTATGATAGTATTAATATTAATAAAAGATACACTAGTTACTTAGTTACTAGTTACTAGTTACTAGTTACTAGTTACCATAGATTGAAGAGAATAATTTTCATCGATTATGATAATGATTAAAAATCATGAACTGTTAAAAGGGACAGACGAAACCGCCTTACCGAATTGGAAGTACTGTAAAGTCTGTCCAAGCAGAGAAGACCCTCTGGCAAGGTGGGAGAATGACTCCAGCTCGGTCAATATTGGTTTAAAAATTATCAATTTGATCTCAAATTGTAGGACAGATCCTCATCTACAATTTGAGACCAAATGTATAATTTTTGAAACAATATTGACCAAGCTGGAGTCATTTTCCCATCTTGCCAGAGGGTCTTCTTTGCTTGGTCAGCCTATACATTGGAAAACACTCAGCGTTCATTGCGGGGTCATCGCAATGTTGGTTTGGGTTGACGAATCAAAGAAGACATTCTGGCAAGATGGGAGAATGACTCCAGCTCGGTCGATATCGCTTTAAAAACTATATACTTGATCTCAAATTGTAGGACAGATTCTCATCTACAATTTGAGACCAAATGTATAATTTCTGAAACAATATTGACCGAGCTGGAGTAACTTTCCCATCTTGTTGGAATGTCTTCTTTGATTGGATAGACTAAAGCTGTAATTGAATTTGAGTTGAATCCAATAGGAATCATCTAATGGAAATTGGGTCGGATGACCTTAGAGCAACCCTTTTCTCTTGATAAAGGTTTAAAAGGTCTCAAGGGTTTTAAAGGACACCTTAGTCCTGCCTTCTCTAGATAACACGATTTTCGGATGTCTGGTTTTTTGTTCTTTTTATAAATTTAAGTAGATTGTACAGACCTTGTTAATTGAAACATAAATAAAAATCAAACACCCTTTTTCGAAAACTTTAAAAATTATAAAACACACATACATGTTTCGGGATCCCGAAACATGTATGTGTTTTATAATTTTAAAGTTTTCGAAAAAAGTGTTTGATTTTTATTTATTTTCAATTATTTTAAACAGCCCTGTTTTAAAGTTCTTTAGACCTTGTTAAACACATGATGTGTATAGTCTGTCCAAGCAAAGAAGACCCTCTGGCAAGATGAGAAAATGACTTCAGCTCAGTCAATATTTGTTCAAGAATTAAAAATTTGGTCGTAATAGTAGATCGTATTATTTCTTGCAATTTGAGATCAAATCGATAATCTTTGAACCAATATTGACAAAGCTTGAGTCATTTTCTCATCTTGCTAGAGGGTGTTCTTTGCTTAGACAGACGATTGTAGGCTACTTAATTTGTCTCTGCGCTCATGAAATCTATGAAATCACTTAATTCAAATCTCAATCTATGGAAATTTATGAAGAAAATAAAAACCTACATAACTAAAATTCGTAGTATTTAGTGGCTGAAACAGGACTTTACCAAAATAATTCTCTTTCTACGGAGAAGTAGTAGAAAAAGTTGAAGAAAAAGGAGGAAGAAGAAGAAGAAGAAGAAGAGAAGAAGAAGAAGAAGGAGAAGGATATGGAAGAAGAAGGAGAAGAAGAAAAGAAGAAGAAAGAAAAGAAGAAGGAAGAAGAAGAAGAAGAAGAAGAAGAAGAAGAAGAAGAAGAAGAAGAAGAAGAAGAAGAAGAAGAAGAAGAAGAAGAAGAAGAAGATGGAAGAAGAAGAAGAAGAAGAAGAAGAAGAAGAAGAAGAAGAAGAAGAAAAGATGGAAGAAGAAAGAAGAAGAAGAAGAAGAAGAAGAAGAAGAAGAAGAAGAAGAAGAAGAAGAAGAAGAAGAAGAAGAAGAAGAAGAAGAAGAAGAAGAAGAAGAAGAAGAAGAAGAAGAAGAAGAAGAAGAAGAAGAAGAAGAAGAAGAAGAAGAAGAGAAGAAGAAGGAAGAAGAAGAAGAAGAAGAAGAAGAAGAAGAAGAAGAAGAGAAGAAGAAGAAGAAGATGGAAGAAAGAAGATGGAAGATAGAAGAAAAAAGAAGAAGATGGAAGAAAAGGTAAAAGACGGAAGGAGAAGAAGAAGAAGGAAGAAGAAGAAGAAGAAGAAGAAGAAGAAGAAGAAGAAGAAGAAGAAGTTGTAGAATGATGAGGAGAAGAACGCGAACAAGTAGACGAAAAAAGGAGAACAAGAACATAGAAAAGATGTTGACAGAGAAGAAGTAGAGGCAGAAGAAGAGGAGGAATGCTCCACTGAAAAGTATCGAGCATCAATGTAAATTTAGAATTTGACTGAATAAACATGTTTTGTCAAGAATCAAGAACTAAATTTCAAGCAAGTTCAAGATTGAAGCCATTTTCACTTTTCAAAATACAGTGGTTCCAATTTCAGCCAGCAGATGGCAGTAGCAATAGGGTGACTTGCTTCGACTTCAATTGGACACGCCTTCAAGCTCCGCCTACGCTCAGAATGGCAGATGACATT
>CM029553.1:16766412-16768912 GCA_017141385.1 Sogatella furcifera
CCACCACCACTACCACCTTTATTGAACGAGCGACAGCGAGTTCTTACTTTTGACTCAAGACCGAAGTCGTTGTCCATCTGTTCGTTCGTTTGTTTGTATGTTCGACAATGACTTTTGAACGCCTCAATTAATCAACTTCAAATTCAGAACACATATTCTTCTAACCTTTATACAGGTCAAGTTCGTTGGACAGTGAAATCGATCGACTCCTTCATCCTTTTTCAGGAGGAAAAAGGATAAGTTCTCAGCAACAATATATCTATATATACTCCCGTATATTTCAACACAATAATCACGGCTGGGGGAAGAAATGTCATATGGAATTTGAATAAATTATTTTTTGGAGAATGCATCTGATTCCAATAAAACAGCTGATTTATTAGCGGCAAATTTGAAAGAACTATCATGAAAATAATGTTATCAAATGAAAAATACTTTCATGTTGAATTGAAGTCATATGATGAATATTGATCTCAAAGCTTAAACATGTGATAGGAGTCTATTTATTTGAACAGCTGACAAAAGGCGGCAAATTCAAATTATTTTTGTAAGTATTCGTGCTGAAAGAAGTTTGTTGTTCCATTCGATTTCCATGCTTTGATTAGTCAGACTAATAATAAGTCAGCCGTGATTTTCTACGGGATTTGAAGAATGCTATTAAAGGGATTTCTAATAATTTATATATTTGATTTATCTGAATGGAAATACTGAATTATCAAAAAATTCCATTCTTGAACGAATCTCTACAAAGTTTGTTAATGGTTTAACTTTAACTGCTGTTTTCAATTTAATACAATGAACAAATTTAAAACAAGAGGCGATCAATATGACTACAGAGTGTTCCGAAAAGAACTAACTCAAGTACTATCACGGTGTTCTTCGAGCTGAAACAAACCGAACATATCATTGGCAAAACAACGAATTCTCTTCAGTTTTCCTGTAATTCTTCTATTATTTCAAGACTTTCCATCATACCTTGATAATAGATAGACTCTACACGAAGTTTCAATAGTATGTATGGTTTTCAGAAAAAATAAGGGAAAGTTATTTCATCCATATTTGTAAATTTATCAGAACTCTTCAGTTGATAGGTCTACTCTGAATTTTTGCAGTCAAGTCGTCTTGAACAAGTAGGCCTACGTTTGTATTGGTGCATTGGTGGCAGAAAAGTTGCGGATAATGATGTATCAAAATATACCGAAAAAACATCTTTTCTTATTAATAATTCCTCACAAAAAGGAATCATTCAGTATTGAATAAATCTAGGTATCGTGTTAGTATGATTTGTGGTTCATATTTTCAAATAATTAAAGCCATAAGTTGACTTTGAGAGTTCGCACGCGAGTTCTTCAGCCCATGGGGCTTACTAGTCTACTCACTTTTCACTCTCTCACATACGTTTTCCAAATAATCTTCTTCCATCCACTCATTTAATTCCTCACACTTATCAACTCTCTCTCTCTCTCTCCCTCTCTCTCTCTCTCTCTCTCTCTATGAATCTTTGAAACTTTCCGGAGTGAAAGTGATGGGAAGCCTCAAAGCCGGCAGCACTTCATCCAAGAGTAAGTTGTTGTTGATTTCTAAAGCAGCGCCATCTCTAATCGTGCTCACATCAAGTTGAAACATTTTGCACTCTCAGAAGATTATTTAGAAGTGCCCAACTCCTTTCTCACTACTTATCTGTCAATCTAGCCACACTCAACCGAAAAAGAAGAAGAAGAAGAAGAAGAAAAGTTGGAGAAGTAGGAGAACAAGAAGGGATGAGGAGGAGGAGGAGGAGTAAGAGGAGGAGAAGGAGGAGGAAGTGGGGGAGGAGAAGGAGGAGGAAGAGGGGAAGGAGGAGAAGGGGGAGGAGGAGTAGTAGGAGGAGGAGGAGGACAACATAACCTCAAAAAAACAGTATGACGTCCTACCATACATACGATGTATTACTGTGGATGGTGTGTATGTTCTATAGATTTACCAACTACCCTCCACCCTCCAGGCTCTACCCATCGGCAGTGCGGCCTCAGCCTTATATTGTTGAAAAATGTCATTTTCTAGCATATTTTTTCAATTATCTCAATAACCGTTAAAGTTACAAACTTGGAACTGGTTTCATTGAATTCTTCAGCTAATTTTAAAACGGAATTGATCATTTTTGAACCCCACCAAAGCCTCTAAAAAATTAGGAATATTAATATATTTTGAAAAATCTCAATTTTCCGCCATTGTTATCTCGGTAACAAAGCGTTTTTGGGGGTTGGTCCCCTGAAACGTTTTTTCCACTTGGTGTAAGGAATCAGCCTGAGAAGTATTGCACATTCCTCCTGAAACACCCTGTATTATTGTATTATAATATATATGTATCGTAATGTATTGTAATATCCGTTTATTGTTAATATCCATTATAGTATTATAGATTTGATTTCAAAATTTGAATCAGGTTTTACGTAAAAAATTTATAATTCATTGAACTGATATTGACCGATCCAGAGTCATTTTCCCATCTTGCCATCTT
>CM029553.1:16771412-16813912 GCA_017141385.1 Sogatella furcifera
TTTCCTACAATTTGGGACCAAACTGATAATTTTTGAACCAATATTGACCAGGCTTGAGTAATTCTCTTTTCTTGCAAGAGGGTCTTCTTTTCTTGGACAGACTATATTAACTGTCATTTTCAGCTTCTTATCATTATTATTTTCGTTCTATTTTTGCCTTTCGTTCTTCTTCTTGTTCATCATGTTGGTGTTCACATTCTCCTCCACCATCATCCTTTTCGATCCTCTTCTCGTTTTCTTCTTCTTCTTCTTCTTCTTTCTTCTTTTTCTTCTTCTACTTCTTTTTCTTCTTCTCCTTCTTCTGGTTCTTCTTCTTCTTCTTCTTCTTCTTCTTCTTCTTCTTCTTCTTCTTCTTCTTCTTCTTCTTCTTCTTCTTCTTCTTCTTCTTCTTCCCACTTCTTCTTCTTCTTCTTCTTCTTCTTTTTCTTCTTCTTCTTCTCTTTCTTCTCCTTTTCTTGTTCTTCTTCTTCTCCTTCTTCTTTGTCCATCTACTAACTCATAATATTTCGCAGCTTTTAAGCCTTTTGCTGACAGCATCGGCTTTCAGCTGTCACAACACCAATTCACTTCACCTATATCTTCATCATCTCCTTCTTCCTCCTGTTCTTCTTCTTATTCTTTCTCTTTTTCTTCTTTTCCTTCTTCTTTCTAGACTCGTTCTCATTCTTTTGACGCGGTGACGGCGTGATAAGAGAAACCTCAGACAGGTTCATAAGTCAACTGTTATTACACTTCACTCCACTACATTCCACCTACCACCCCTTTTTTCTTCTTCTTCTTCTTCTTTTCCTTCTCCTCCTCCTTCTCCTCCTCCTCCTCCTCCTGCTTTTTCTTCTTTTCCTCCTCCTTTCTAGACCCGTTCTAATTCTTCTTCTTCTTCTTCTTCTTCTTCTTCTTCTTCTTCTTCTTCTTCTTCTTCTTCTTCTTCTTCTTCTTCTTCTTCTTCTTCTTCTTCTTCTTCTTCTTCTTCTTCTTCTTCTTCTTCTTCTTCTTCTTCTTCTTCTCCTTCATCTTCTTCTTCTCCTTCATCTTCTTGACTGCTCGCCAACTGTACAAACAGAGCTACAATAATTCTCACTGAGAGAGTGTGAGAGAGAATGAGAGAGGGAGAGAGGGAGAGAGTGAGAGAGAGTGGTAGAGAGAGAGAGTGTGAGAGAAAGAGATTAGATTAGATTACTTTATTCAAATAGATAACAAAATTCGGCTTAGATTCTACATTGTAATATAAATGAGTAAAACAAAATTATCCTATAAATTTCACAAAATAGAAACTTCTAGTAAAAATACAATAAAACGGTGAAGTAATGAATGCAAAATTTATACAAAATTTTAATTCGAGGTTCTGCAAAATTAATAAGGAGTGTAAGTTATCTAAGTGAAAAGGCGAAGTTTAGACATATATATGTCCATTCTTGGGAAAGGATAATGAGGATATCCCTTCTATTAACACTTGGCCTTGAAAGAGAGAGAGTGAGATAAAGATAGAGTGATAAAGAGAGAGTGAGAGAGTGAAAGCGAGGGTTACTGAGCGTTAGCGAGGTGTCACTACAAATTTTACTTGATGCTTCTGATGGCATAATGTATGTTGACAGTTGTAGCGGAGAGCTTGTCCCCAAGGATGAAGGTACTTTGCGACATATGTCAGTCAATTTGAATGTTATGTGTGGGAGTCAGGTTTGAATGAAAGTTTGTATGTCATTTATTGGTTGTGAAACACTCACATATACCTGACGTCATCGAGAGGTTAGGCGGTTTCGTCAGTCTCTTACAAGGAATGTAATTAATAGATTACGAGAGTCATGAGCCAAGTCGACTTGGTCAATACTATGAAAAATTATATGTAATATATCTATCAAAAATATAATGCAACTAGCCGGCATTATATTTTGAAATACGTTCAGAATTCCGTTCAGAAGGGGTTCGAAATTTATTGAACACAGCATTTTTTGACCTAATCTGGACCTGTTTACCAAATTTCCAATTTTTCTGACAATTGGTCCTTGGAAAATGTGAGAAAAACTCCGAAAAATAGTTGAACGTTTATATTAAGCGTAACCTTGGGAACTATAACGGACATAGTTTGAAACTTGATCAAATATCTTCCAAATTAGTTTATCTATAATCTCGCTGAACTATTGAATTTACAGTAAGGATTGGTCGTATCAAGGCGGAAGATATTATGCAACCCGCATTACATCTATAATTTTAAAAAACCGGATTACTGGCGTAATCTTGAACGGAATTCCAAAATATTTCATCACAACATTTCTAGACCTTATCTGAACCTGCCCACCAAATATCAACAGTTTCTACCGATTGGTTCTCGAAAAAATGAAGAAAACGTTGAAAAACTATAGAAAAACTAAAATATTTGGCGTATCCTTGAAAAGTTTCCAAAATCCGTTCTTAGCGCGCGTCTAAACGTCCAACTGAACATGCCTGCCAAATTTGAACGCATTCGCTTTAGTGGATTTTTAGTTCTGTTGATAAATGAATCAGTCAGTGAATGAATCAGTCAGTCAGTCAGTCAGTCAGTGCAATTTCACTTATATAGATATAGATGATAGCGGAGTATTTCAAAACTTGCTGATCACCTGATTCACCAATACACATTCGTAAATAAACACATCCAGATTGTCTCACTTCAAATTAAATTTATCTCTCTTCAATTTATTTATCCAATTAAAAATCTAATTAACACCAAATCCAATGAAAACGTTGTTCAAATTGTAGTATCGGAAGGTACCAATCAACTAGAGAAAACCAGAACTCTCTATGTGTCCTATGAGCCGAGATATAATTTGAAAATTTATGGCGTATTAGAAATTTTTCACAAGACAGAGTAACTTGATAAAAAGTGTATAAAAATGAGCTGAAACTTGAAACGAAACTGCAACTGCAACTGAAACTGAAACTGAAATTGAAACTGGAACTGAAACTGAAACTGAAACTGGGACTGAGTGAGCCAATTTTAGGAGATGCTAAGTCAATATGTGGGGCTTTTTAACCCTTCAAAGCGGACTCTTGCATAGTCGGTCCAAGCAAAGAAGACATTCGGTCAAGATAGGAAAATGACTCCAGCTCGTTCAATGTTGTTTCAAAAACTAAAAATTTGGCCACAAATTGTAAAAAACATTCTGCTCTACAATTTGAGATCAAATTTATGATTTTTGAACCAATATTGAGCGAGCTGGAGTCATTTTCGCATCTTGCCAGAATGTCTTTTTTGTACTGTACTGTTCGTCCGAGCGAGCTCTGAATATCTGCTGACGTAAACATTTTCTGAGTCCATACACAGAGTCGAATTCAATATCGATTCACAATGCAGTCTGTCCAAGCAAAGAAGACCCTCTGGCAAGATAGGGAAATGACTCAAGCTCGGTCAATTTTGGTTCAAAAATGATCAATTTTATCTCAAATTGTAGGAAACATTCTGATCTACAATTTGAGGCCAAATCAATATTCTTTGAACGTATATTGACCGAGGTGGAGTCATTTTCCCATCGTACCAGAGGGTCTTCTTTGCTTGGACAGACAATATCATCTCACAAAGACTTTGTTCTGTACCTCATAACCACTATATAGCTTGCACAAGCTGGGAAGACACTCCTATCAATGTGATTTGTATTGCAGAGGAGGATCTTCAAGGTTTGCGCGGAGTATATCCTTTACCTTTATCTCTATCTATACCTGTATCCGATGTTCTATAACTAAATATTGAGTTCTTGATAAGAGACCAACGTTCCATTGAAATGGAGCTTTATGGAGTTTAGTTAGTTTCTACAGACAATATTGACTTTGATTATTGCTTTTGACTTTTTTAAACTGGTTTTTTTTCCTGTTCAATTCCTTTTCAATAATCAACCATCATCACCAACAACCCCGTAAATTCAATTTTTTTTCATTGAGGATGCATTGAATGATAATTAGATGATGCAGAAGAAAATGAAGAAGAAGAAGAAGAAGAAGAAGAAGAAGAAGAAGAAGAAGAAGAAGAAAAAGAAGAAGAAGAAGAAGAAGAAGATGGAAGAAGAAGAAGAAGAAGAGAAAGAAGAAGAAGAAGGAGAAGAAGAAGAAGAAGAAGAAGAAGAAGAAGAAGAAGAAGAAGAAGAAGGAAGAAGAAGAAGAAGAAGAAGAAGAGAAGAAGAAGAAGAAGAAGAAGAAGAAGAAGAAGAAAAGAAAGAAGGAAGAAGGAGAAGTAAGAAGAAGAAGAAGAAGAAGAAGAAGAAGAAGAAGAAGAAGAAGAAGAAGAAGAAGAAGAAGAAGAAGAAGAAGAAGATAGAAGAAGAAGAAGAAGAAGAAGAAGAAGAAGAAGAAGGAGAAGAAGAAGAAGGAGAAGAAGAAGAAGAAGAAGAAGAAGAAGAAGAAGGAAGAAGAAGAAGAGGAAAGAAAAGAAGAAAAAAGAGAAGAAGAAGAAGAAGAAGAAGAAGAAGAAGAAGAAGAAGAGAAGAAGAAGAAGAAGAAGAAGAAGAAGAAGAAGAAAAGAAGAAGAAAAGAAGAAGAAGAAATGATTAATTAATTTTCGCCACACTGGTATGAAATGATCTGTTTTACATGCATCATACGGAGGCTGAAAACGCTCGTTTTCAGGCGAGGTCGCCTGATACTCGCTGGAAAATGCGTTTTTCGCCCTAGGTGGTAAAATAGCCTTGAATGTCAGCTGACTGAAGGTCGTTGTCATCAATAGGTAGCATCCCGGTTTGATTGCTTTTAATGTCAGCTGTTTTAGGAGTCGATGTCGACGTTTTGGTATTTTGATGTACAGGTAGTACCTCAACTCTCATTTTGATTGGTCAAAATCTTTTCATACTTGTATGTAATGAACAAACTTTTCAAGCTAGATTCAACTTTGGAAAATTGCCGTTTACAGGAGAATCAAAGATCAGCTGTTCTGAATGTGGGAATAATAATTTTGATGATTATTACAGCACTAGTCATCATCACGATGATAATTACAGCACTGAAAATCTAGCCCAGCTGTTTTTTTCCAATCTCCAACGTATGAATAAATGAGTCAAAAGAGCCGCCATGACAGTTCACTGTGTGCGTTTGTGCTTGTGTTGTGTTGAGGTTATGTTGGCTTCAGTTGATGTATTCAGTTGTTTGAGGTTTTAACAAATCTTTTTTAGAGTAGTATGACGAAAAAAATGTACATAATTCGTGTGGAGAAGTTTACAAACTCATAATTATTTTCCAAACTCGCCTACGGCTAGTTTGGAGAACATAATATTATTTGTATGTAAAAACGCCTTTCCCACACTCATCATGTAATATACTATTGTCAAGAGAACTGGATGTTGAAAGTTTTCACATTGATCAGTAGTTGAACAATAGAGGAAAAATGCTTCAATAACTGATACTTCAACTCTGATTAAAAATCTTTGTATTGATTAACCAAATGATACAGTCAAATAATCCATTTTTTACAAAAATATTGGTCAGACTCTGTGGTCCTGCCTTTAACACTTTAGCCAGCGCTATCTAGCGGGAGATGGATCAACTACACTAAGCTTTTCTTCCAACTACACTGAGCCAGACTGTTGAAAGTGTGAAGTAATTTGTTGAAAAAGGGAAAGCTTGAATTAAAATTATACAATTTAGGATGATCGTACAAAAACTATCATGGGCTTGAACGTTTCTGGACTAAAAAAATCGAATACACTGATAGTTATAAAGTGATATTCAATTGATTAAATCAATAAACTTTTGATGCGAAGTTTCAATAGCTAGCAGGTAGCACCTACTCCAAATTCGGTTTGGCGAAGCAAGCATAGTAATTTATCTGCTCTTTTACTTTCTCTCTCTCTTTCTCTCCCTCTCTCTCTATCTCTCTCTCTCTCTCTCTCTCTCTCTCTCTGAATACAAATCTGAATCTCTCCCTCTATAATGTTTCTCTCTCTCTTCACAAATCTCCAAGGATTGAGAGTTTACTAACCGTCTAGCTTTTGATGTCAAGTAAAGTCTGTCCAAGCAATGAAGAACCTCTGGCAAGATTAGGAAATCACTCCAGCCCGGTCAATATTCGTTCAAAAATTATCAATTTTATCTCAAATTGTAGGGAAAACTCTGATGTACAATTGTAGAACAAATTCATTATTTTTGAACAAATATTGACTAAGCTGGAGTAATTTTTCCATCTTGCCAGAGGGTCTTCTCTGCTTGGACAGACTAAACGCTTTGACTCCAAGTTGTCGTTTAATATTGGTGCAGCTTTAGCACATGCCAAAGACATTGGCGTTTAGAGAATTAATTTTATAGATAATCAGCTCTGTCAGGAAAGTCGGAGAACGGTCTGTGACATCATATCTTATCGAGAGGAAGCTCAGTTAAATTGTCTCGCTTTCGTAGACCGTTTCCAGACTGGTCTGAGAGAGTTATCGTAGATAATGGGCAATTTTCATTTGTCAGTTTATTTGGAATGTGGTATATCAAACATTAAATCCCTATATCTATGTATATATTTCCCAAATCCCCATCTATATATCTCTGATCAAACTGTTCCTTTTTCAGCTTCATTCCTTCATTCTACCATTCGCCTTGATTCGTCATCCTCCATTCCATCATTCGTGGTTCAATTTTTCCTTCATTCAATCATTCGCCATTCACTCTCTTTCTCCTTCATTCCATCGTTCGTCGTTCACTTTCTTCTTCCTTCATTTCATAATTCGCCTTGATTCTTCCTCATTCATTCCATCATTCGCCTTTCATTTTCTTCCTCCTTCATTCCATCATTCGCCTTTTACTCTCCTCCTCCTTCATCCCATCATTCGCCTCTCACTTTGTTCCTCCTTCATTCCATCATTCTCCTTTCAATTTCTTCTACTTCATTCCATCATTCGCCTTCTCTCTTCTTCATCCTCCATTCTTCATCATTCGCCTTTCTTCTTTTTCCTCCTTCATTCCATCTTCGCCTCCTCCTCTTCTTCATTCTTCATTCCATCATTCTTCTTTCTTCTTTTCTTCCTCCTTTCATTCTTCTTCTTCTTCTTCTTCTTCTTCTTCTTCTTCTTCTTCTTCTTCTTCTTCTTCTTCTTCTTCTTCTTCCTTCCTTCTTCTTCTTCTTCTTCATCTTTTTCTCCCTCCCTTCTTCACTTCTCTTCTTCTTTTCTTCTCTTCTTCTTCTTTTCTTTCTTCTTCTTCTCCTTCTTCTTCTTCTTCTTCTTCTTCTTCTTCTTCCTTCTTCTTCTTCTTCTTCTTCTTCTTCTTCTTCTTCTTCTTCTTCTTCTTCTTCTTCTTCTTCTTCTTCTTCTTCTTCTTCTTCTTCTTTCTTTTCTTCTTCTTTTTTCTTCTTCATCTTCATCTTCTTCTTCTTCTTCTTCTTCTTCTTCTTCATCATCTTCATCATCTTCTTCTTCTTCTTCTTCTTCTTCTTCTTCTTCTTCTTCTTCTTCTTCTTCCTCTTCTTCTTCTTCTTCTTCTTCTTCTTCTTCTTCTTCTTCTTCTTCTTCTTCTTCTTCTCCTTCTCCCTCTTCATCTTGATTATCTTCCCATTCTTCTTCTGCTTTTTTTCTTCTCCTCCCTCTTACTCAACTTCTTCGTCACCTCCTTCCACTGCTTCACCACATTCTTCTCCTTCTTCTTTCCGTCTCTCATCCACCTGTTATTCACTTCCTCATCTTCGATGAATGAAATTACAAAGTTCAATAAATAATAATAATAATCTTTTTTCCCACAATGCTTTCCGTTGTATTACAGTCTGTCCAAGCGAAGAAGACCCTCTGGCAAGATGGGAAACTGACTCCAGCTCGGTCAATATTCGTTTCACAGTAGTCAATGTTGTCTCAAATTGTACATCAGGATGACATCTACAAATTTAGACAAACTCCATTATTATTGAACCAATATAGACCGAGCTGGAGCTATTTTCCCATCTTGCCAGAATGTCTTCTTTGCTTGGACAGACTATATCAGTGAGATGATTTCTTTTCCCAATAAAACCACTTTCCAGACCACTTTAAAGTCCTTTAATCCCCAAAAAAACCCCTCGAAATACCTTCTATTCCAATATCATTCCCGGAATTATTGAGAAAGATTACTTCTGGCTTTTTATTGAACAACTGAGTACCTGTAAAAATGTATTTTCATTCAAATTCGAACATTCCCACCACTTTTCTAATCTATATCTATACAATCAAAATGACACTGACTGACTGACTGACTGATTCATTCATTTATTCATCACCAGAACTGAAAATCCACTGAACCGAATGCGTTCAATTTTGGCAGGCATGTTCAGTTGGACGTTTAGACGCGCACTAAGAACGGATTTTTGGAACTTTTCACGCATACGCCAAATATTTAAGTTTTTCTATAGTTTTTTGGTGTTTTCTTAATTTTTTCGAGAACCAATCGGTAGAAAATGTTGATATTTGGTGGGCAGGTTCAAATGAGGTCTAGAAATTCTGTGTTGAAATATTTTTGCAATCCGTTCAAGATTACGCCAGTAATCAGGTTATTCAAAATTGTAGATGTATTGCGGGTTGCATAATTTTTGCCTTGATACGACCAATCCTTAATGTAAATTGAATGGTTCAGCGAGATTATAGATACACTAATTTGGAAGATATTGAATCAAGTTTCAAACTATGAAGCGAGCCGGTTTGTCTCAGCTTACACTGACAGAGGTTATGCAGGCGAGCGAAGCGAGCCTTTTTGACTCTCTGACACTGCTGATACTGTCGGGTTTCCAGGGGGCGGAGCCCCCTGGCTAGGCGGGGAAGGCGAGCGAAGCGAGCCAACCGGCTAGTACACCTATATTTATAATGTTTTTGTGTATAGTCTTATCAAGCAGAGAAGATGGTCTTATCATTCTGGCAAGATGGGAAAATTACACCAGCTTGGTCAATCTTTGTTCAAGAATCATAAATGTGGTCTTAATAGCGGATCAAATTGTTTCCTACAATTTGAGATCGAATTGATAATTTTTGAAACAGTATTGACCGAGCTTGAGTCATTCTCCCATCTTGCCAGAATGTCTTCTTTGCTTGGACAGACTATACCTGGAAAAATGTATTTTAATTCAATTTCGAACATCTCACCTCTACTCTTCGTGGTTAAGTGGTAGAGTGGACATTACTGTCCAAACATCGCCACTCCATTAAAATAAAGAAGTCATGCTATTACTCTTGGCTTCCACAATAATCCAATACGGTTTTTGTAGTTGGTTAGTGATATTTTGGTAAATTTATTGATATTCAATGATACTGTTTGCAAGCTTCATAATTATCAATTGATAGTAATACCTTCAAATAAATATAAATATATTGGACTAGACAAGCTCCTCCCAATGTAACAAACGTTACAAAATACTTATCGATGTATCAAAGTATCGATGTATCGATGTATCGATGTATCGATGTATCGATGTATCGATGTATTGAACTATTGATGTATTGATGTATCAAAGTATTGATGTATAGAAGTATCGATGTATCGAAGTATCGAAGTATTGAAGTATCGAAGTATCGATGTATCGAAGTATCGAAATTCTGCTGTATAATTTGAGACAAATTTCATTATTTTTTAACCAATATTGACCGAGCTGGATTTATTTTCCCATCTTGCCAGAATGTCTTCTTTGCTTGGACAGACTGAAACTCAATTTGATTATTGTGTTAGCTGTTTGAATCGCCATTTTGTAACATTTGTATGAACCGCTAATCGGGGAGGAGCTTGTCTAGGCCAATGGCAGACGTTCACTGTGATTGGTTGAAGCAACTACCAATAGCTTGAACGTTGATATAAATAGGCTACTGTTGCTATCTACAGTAGAACGCCGATTATCCAAACTAATTGGGACGGTATCAATTTGGATAGTTTGGACATGTAATTGTATTAAAGAAGAACAATGAAGAAGAAGAAGAAGAAGAAGAAGAAAGGAAGAAGAAGAAGAAGAAGAAGAAGAAGGAAGAAGAAGAAGAAGAAGAAGGAGAAGAAGAAGAAGAAGAAGAAGAAGAAGAAGAGAAGAAGAAAAGAAAAGAAGAAGAAGAAGAAGAAGAAGAAGAAGAAGAAGAAGAAGAAGAAAAGAAAGGAGGAAAAGGAAAAGAAAGAAGAAGAAGAAAAGAAAAAAGAAGGAAAAAGAAAGAGAAGAAAGAGAAGAAGAAAAGAAAAAAGAAAGAAAAGAAGAAGAAAAGAAGAAAAGAAAGAAAAAAAAGAAAAAGAAGAAGAAGAAGAAGAAGAAGAAGAGAGAAGAAGAAGAAGAAGAAAAGGAAAAGAAGAAAGAGAAGAAAAAGAAAAAAGAAAAGAAAAGAAAGAAGAAGAAGAAGAAGAGAAGAAGAAGAAAAGAAAAAGAAGAAAGAAAAGAAAAGAAAAAGAAGAAAGAAAAAGAAAGAAAAGAAGAAGAAAAAGAAAAAGAAGAAGAAAGAAGAAGAAGAAGAAGAAGAAAGAAGAAGAAGAAAAGAAGAAAAGAAGAAGAAGAAGAAGAAAAGAAAAGAAGAAGAAAAAGAGAAAATGAAGAAAGAAAAAGAAAAGAAGAAGAAAAGAAGAAATGAAAAAGAGAAGAAAAAAGAAAGAAGTAGAAAGATGAAAAAAGTAAGAAAAGAAAAAGAAAAAGAAAGAAAAGAAAAAGAAAAAAGAAAAAGAGGAAAGATGTAGAAAGATGAAGAAAAAGAAAAAGTAAAAGATGAAAAAAAGTAAAAAAGAAAAAAAAGAAGAACAACTGAACTTGAAAAAACCGTAGATACGGGAAATGCTCCATCGTTGCCGCGGAAAAACTTGACTTCGATTTTCCGCTTCACTTGGTTTTTCCAGAACCAGGACAGGGAAGGAATTTTCCCTTTTTCGAGGCAGGAAACACTCGAGAAGACATTTTTCCTTTGTTTCATCCTACCGGAAAACTTGTCACCCTTTGTTTTTATTCTATCTTCTTTTTACTCTCTTTCTCCTACCACTCTCTTCCTCATTCTCTCTTTTTTCTTCTCTATCTTTCTCTGTCTCCATATTCTTGAGCATTCCTCTCCGAAAATGGACACTTATATGTCCAAACTTCGCCTTTTTATGTCATTACAGCATCAGTTATAGTACCGTTAACATAATTATTGAATCCTAAATTCAATAAGTTCTCATATAGTCTTTAATAGTCCATACTTAGTTATTAAAACGAGCGATATATAGTCTGTCCAAGCAAAGAAGACCCACTGGCAAGATGAGAAAATGACTCCAGATCGGTCAATATTGGTTCAAAAATTATGAATTTGGTCTCAATTGTAGGAAATGTTCTGATTTACAATTTGAGAACAAATCAATAATTTTCTATCCAATATTGGCCGAGCTGGAGTCATTTTCTCAACTTGTCAGAGGGTCTTCTTTGCTTGGGCAGACTATAATTAGTATCAATTTTAATTTACATAATATAGGGTTTTAGCCGATGTATTTTTGTAATTTACATAAATAAAGTGAATGAATCTGAATCTGAATCTGAATCTCTTTCCATTGTTTGTGACTTTGTTTCCTTTACTTTGTCCTTTGTTCCTCTGGTTCATCCATTTTCACATCCTTCCCTCATTTATTTTTGTTAGTTATTCTACTTTATCTACTCTTTTGTGTTATTGGTCGATATTGTAGTGATCCTTTCCAAAATTCTCATCCCCTAATTTCACTCCCTACCCTTAGACTATTTTAATGTTCAACGAACTTGACCGAGATATTAACACTAATGATTTTTGTGGAAATTGTTCTAGGTCATTCATTCGACAACCCCCTTGGGATTTATCGTGTTCACAAGAATCTGTACATATATAAATATACAGGAGTGTTTCTAAAAGGAATGTGCAATACTGACTGACTAACTGATTCATTACACCAAGTAGACAAAAAGTTCCATGAAACAAATGCTTTAAAATTACCGAGATAACAATGGCGTTTGAAAATTGAACGATTTTTTCTCAAGGAAAATATTATTTTTCTAATTCTTTAGATGCTTTACTGAGGTTCTAAAATGATCAATTCCTATGTAAAATTGCTGAAGGAATTCAATGAACCAGTCTGAAGTCTGTAACTTCAACGGTTATTGAGATAATTGGAAAATTGTAGATGTGTTGCTTGCAAAAACGCCATTCATTCCAAATCTTCACTGTAAATTCAATGTCAATTGACAGAATCATAGCAAATAAATTTGTGTTTAGTAGCGATTTTGCGATTTTTGATCGGATTCTGAAATTTGGGTGAGATTTTAAATCGCCCTCAACTTTTCTTCAGAAATGCGACTTCAACTTCCATTGATAAAAATACAATTCATGATTCCTTATCCAGTTATAACCCTTATTGTTAAAAAATGGTGTTTTCTAGCATATTTTTCCAATTATCTCAACAACCGTTGAAGGTACAAACTTGGAACTGGTTTCATCGAATTCCTCAGCTAATGTTAGATGAGAATTGCTTATTTAAGAACCTCAGTAAAGCCTCTAAAAAATTAGAAAAATGAATATTTTTTGAAAAATTTCAATTTTCCGCCATTGTTATTTCGTTAACAAATCGTTTTTGGTGGTTGGTCCCACGGAACATTTTTGTCCACTTGGTGTAAGGAATCAGCCTGAGAAGTATTGCACATTCCTCCTGTTAGAATGTCCCACCGACTGCGCCATGTTAGAAATTGAATGATATACACTATTTTAAATGAACCATCTTTTAATTATATTGATTCTAGACTAACTGTTTATTTAATTTAATCAACTTAGTAACTTTATTGGAATCATATGTAACACCTCCTGAAACACCCTGTATATAGTTAGATATATGAATTTGAACGGATATCAGATTCGTGTTCTAGGGGTTCAGAAACGTGTAAAAAAAGTGATATATAATCATAAATTTTCGATTGTCAGGGCAAGACCAATAGTGCATTTTTTCAAATGAAATGCATTAAAAAACAAAAAAGGGATAGATAAAATTGAAATAACGGGTTTACTAAAATTTTTTAATGGAGAATAAAGTAAGATATGCAATGAGAGAGTGCAAGACGGATAAAAAGAAAACGGGAAATTGGATGGAGAAAAATAATAAAAAGAAACGGATAAAGAGAAGTATATAAGAGGAAAAAGAAGCAGAAAGAGAGGAAAAGGAAAATATAAAAATAGGACAAGAATGTAGGGGAATGAAGTTGTTGGGATGAGAAGAAACAAAAAATGGATGACAGAGTAAGAGAAAGATTGGGGAAGGATTTCACGTTTCACACTTTTAATGGACTTTCCGAGAGATGTAGGTTTTGCTACAGTCTGTACGAGCAAAGAAGACCCTCTGGCAAGAAGGGAGAATGACTCCAGCTCGGTCAATATTGGTTCAACGATGATGAATTCGGACTGCGAATATAGATCGAAATGTTATCTACAATTTTAGACGAAATTTATGTTTTTTGAACCAATATTGACCAAGCTGCAGTCATTTTCACGTCTTGCCAGAATGTCTTCTTTGCTTGGACAGACTATTGCAGCCTAGATAAGTCTCTCTCTACCTTCAACTGTTTCCAATCTACAACTTACTTCCTTCCTGCATCCCTTCCTTCCTCCTCCTCCTCTTCTTCTTCTTCTTTTTCTCCTTCTTCTTCTTCTTCTTCTTCTTCTTCTTCTTCTTCTTCCTCTTCTTCTTTATCTTCTTCCTCTTCTTCTTCTTGTTCTTCTTGTTGTTCTTGTTGTTGTTGTTCTTCTTCTTCTTCTTCTTCTTCTTCTTCTTCTTCTTCTTCTTCTTCTTCTTCTTCTTCTTCTTCTTCTTCTTCTTCTTCTTCTTCTTCTTCTTCTTCTTCTTCTTCTTCTTCTCCTTCTCCTTCTTGTTCTTGTACTTGTACTTCTTCTTCTTCTTGTTCTTGTTCTTGTACTTGTACTTCTTCTTCTTCTTCTTCTTTTTCTTCTTCTCCTTCTCCTTCTTGTTCTTGTTCTTGTTCTTGTATTCTTCTTCTTCTTCTTCTTCTCTTTTTCTTCTTCTTCTTCTTTTCTTCTTCTTTTCTTCTTCTTCTTCTTCTTCTTCTTCTTCTCCTCCTTCTTTTCTTCTTCTACTTCATCTCCTTTTCTTCTTCTTCTTCTTCTTTCTCCTCTCATCCTTTTCCTGTTTGTTTCCTCCCACTCCTCCTTCCCCTTCATCATTTGTAACTCCACCCATCTAGATGGGGATGGTTAAGAGGAAGGAGCAAGCGAAGTAGAGGAACAGAGAAAAATTAGTTGAAGAGAAGAGAAGAGAGAATGAAGTGAAGCGAAGGAGAGAGAGGAAAAGAGAAAGAGAAAGGAAGGAGAAGAAGAAGAGGAAGAAAGAAAAGGAGGAGGAGAGAAGAAGAAGAAGAAAGGAAGAAGAAGAAGAAGAAGAAGAAGTAGAAGAAGAATAAGAATAAGAAGAAGAAGAAGGAGAAGAAGAAGAAGAAAAAGAAGAAGAAGAAGAAGAAAATACGAATAAGAAGAAGAAGAAGAAAAAGAAGAAGAAGAAAAAAAAGAAGAAGAAGAAGAAGAAGAAGAAGAAGAAGAAGAAGAAGAAACAATAACTAGAACAAGGTATAGTCTATCCAAGCAGAGAAGATCCTCTGAGAAGATTAGAAAATAACTACAGCTCGGTCAATATTGGTTCAAAAATTATATCTGATTCGATCTCAAGAATCGAAACATTCTGGTGGGAAACATTCTGATCTACAAATTGAGACCAAATCAATATTTTTGAATCGAATTTGATATTTTTTTTTAATTTGAAATTTATTTATAAATCTGTATTGTCCGAGCTGGAGTCATTTTCTCATCTTGCCAGACGGTCTTCTCTGATTGGACATACTATTCATATTATGGGATCAATAGCCTGATGAAACTAACCAGTGAGATGAGCCTTCAGGGATGACCTGTGGGTTTGCTTAGCCTAATTGAAGTTGTCAGTTTTATAGCTTTAGGGTTGGTAAGCCTGTAGGCCTTCTCAAGTTGATTACACCCGAACAGGTGGTTATAATGTTGGCTACACTTACTTCACTACAAGTAGCAAACTATAGTCTGTCCAAGCAAAGAAGACATTCTGGAAAGATGAGAAAATTACTCCAGCTTGTTGAACAATTATCATAGATTTGGTTCCAAATTGTGAACAACATTCTGAGACCAAATTGTTGAATTCTGGACCAATATTGACCGAGCTGGGGCCATTTTCCTCTCTTGCCAGAATGTCTTCTTTGCTTGGACGGACTAGTCTAGGTTGTATTATTAGTACATTACTAGGTTGTACTATTAGTACATTGTACTATTAATAGTACATTGTCTTTGGTTGTACCCAAGCTGTATAGAATAGTAAAGGTGAGGCAGAGTGAAGAAGCTGGTTGGGAGAGCTATGATACTGACGTCACTGGAAATTATCAATTTGATCTCAAATCGTAGGAAACAATTTGATCTACTATTAAGACCACATTTATGATTATTGAACCAATATTGACCAAGCTTGAGTCAATCTCCCATCTTGCCAGAGGGTCTTCTTTGCTAGAACAGACTATAGCAATGCTATTATAAAATACATTAAAAATATCATTGCATTCGATATCATTGATATCCATAATGGCATTAGTCCAGCTGCAGAGTATTCCCGAGACACGTTAACGGAATTTTTCTCGTGTTAAATTTGAGTAAAAAAAAGATCTAAATCACTCAAAATGTAGGTCTTGAAATTCTCTACAACCTCATATAAGACACTAGCCGGCAGGCTCGCTTCGCTAGCCTTCTCCGCCTAGCCAGGGGGCTCTGCCCCCTGGACCCACGACAGTATCAGCAGTGTCAGTGAGTCAAACAGGCTCGCTTCGCTCGCCTACATAACCTCTGTCAGTGTAAGCTGAGACAAACAGGCTCCCTTCGCTCGCCTGCAAATTCCGTTCAGAAGTGATTCAAAACTTATTGAACACAGCATTTCTAGACCTAATCTGGACATGTTCACCAAATTTCATCATTTTCTACCAATTTATTCTCGAAAATTCAAGAAAAACTCTGAAAATTCCGAAAAATAGTAAAACGCTAATATTGAGCGTAACCTTGGGAACTATATCGGACATAGTTTGAAACTTGATTCAATATCTTCCAAATTAGTTTATCTATAATCTCGCTGAACCATTGAATTTACAGTAAGGATTGGTCGTATCAAGGCGCAAGATATGCAACCCGCAATACATCTACAATTTTGAAAAACCTGATTACTGGCGTAATCTTGAATGGAATTCAAAAAATATCTTAACACAACATTTCTTGACCTTATCTGAACCTACCTACCAAATATCAACATTTTCTACCGATTGTTTCTCGAAAAAATGAGGAAGAGGCCAAAAAACTAAAATATTTTTCGTATCCTTGAAAAGTTTTCAAAATCCGTTCTTAGCGCGCGTCTAAACGTCCAACTGAACATGCCTGCCAAATTTGAACGCATTCGGTTCAGTGGATTTTTAGTTCTGGTGTTGAATGAATGAATGAATGAATGAATCAGTCAGTCAGTGCCATCTCGCTTTTATAGATAAAGATTGAAATAAACTAATAATCGAAAAAGTAAAACGTCACGCCCCTGAAGAATTGAATTTTCTTTCCAATGAGATAAAGAACGTGAAATTCTGTCCATAAATAGAGGCTCTATCTGCTCCAAGAGATTGATAAAAATTACATTGTTCTTATGGGGCTTGATTTTGTCGTTCGGCAGTTTGCCGTCCACTACCACCCACCCTCATAATATTCTGATTTATTGAATCAATATTGGATGATCAAATAGTTGATTGATCAAGATTATTACAGAGATAAAATCAATTATTGAAAAACTAAAGAGATTTGATAAAGCTCCAATTATTTTCTGATATCAACCATCACGTACCCACGACAAGTCACCCTTCTCTATTTACTAGCCACATACAATCAAAGCGGACAGTTCACATAGCGCAACATATGAAACGCACACAATCAAAGGAGACAGTTCACATGGAACGTCACATGCACCGCTTGAGGCCGCTCGGCGTCCAAAAGGTCATTCAGCGTGACAGTAGCCTTTGTGCTTCATCCTTATGGAAGGTCTCCATTATCATCCATCCTTATGGAGGAGCTAGCTGGCAGCTATAGTCTGTCAAAGCAGAGAAGACATTCTGGCAAGATGGGAAAATTACTCCAGCTCGGTCAATATTGGTTCAAAAATTATGAATTTCGTCTCAATTGTAGGAAACATTCCGATCTACAATTTGAAACAAAATATATAATTTTTAAATCAATATTGACCGAGCTGGAGTCGTTTTCCCATCTTGCCAGAATGTCTTCTTTGCTTGGACAGACTATAGATTTGTCGCAAGTTAGCTGCGATTGAATTGTTCAAGTTGGAGTCATACAGGCAAAAAGAAATCGGTGACCTTCTTATCTTCATCTCTCTCTTTTAACTTCTTTCTTTTCTCTCTATTATCCTCTTCTTCCGATTTACAGAGTGTTTCGAAAGGAATGTGCAATACTTTTCGGTATTGCATACACTCTATGAACACACCCTTAGATTTTGATTTTGATTAGATTCAGATTTCTTCTTCTTCTTCTTCTTCTTCTTCTTCTTCTTCTTCTTCTTCTTCTTCTTCTTCTTCTTCTTCTTCTTCTTCTTCTTCTTCTTCATCATCATCATCATCATCATCATCATCATCATCATCATCATCATCATCATCATCATCTTCTTCTTCTTCTTCTTCTTCTTCTTCTTCTTCTTCTTCTTCTTCTTCTTCTTCTTCTCCTCCATCATCTTCTTTTCTTTTTCTCATTCTTCTTCTTCTTTTTCTTCTTCTTCTTCTTCATCATCATCATCATCATCTTCTTCTTATTCTTCTTCTTCTTCTTCTTCTTCATCGTCATCATCATCATCATCATCATCATCATCTTCTTCTTCTTCTTCTTCTTCTTCTTCTTCTTCTTCTTCTTCTTCTTCTTCTTCTTCTTCTTCTTCTTCTTCTTCTTCTTCTTCTTCTTCTCCTCCATCATCTTCTTTTCTTTTTCTCATTCTTCTTCTTCTTTTTCTTCTTCTTCTTCTTCTTCTTCTCTTCTTCTTCTTCTTCTTCTTCTTCTTCTTCTTCATCTCATCATCATCATCATCATCATCTTCTTCTTATTTTTCTTCTTCTTCTTCTTCTTCTTCTTCTTCTTCTCATCTCTCTCTTCTTCTTCTTCTTCTCCTTCTTCTTCTTCTTCTTCTTCTTCTTCTTCTTCTTCTTCTTCTTCTTCTTCCACTTCCTCTTCATCCACTTCTCCTCCATCTTCTTCTTTTTTCTTCTTCTTCTTCTTCTTCTTCTTCTTCTTCTTCTCTTCTTCTTCCACTTCCTCTCCATCACCTTTTCTCCTCCATCTTCCTCTTCTTCTTCTTCTCCACCATCTCCTTTTGTTTTTCTCATTCTTCTTCTTCTACTTTTCGTTCTTCTCCTCCTCCTCCTTCTCCTTTTTCTCCTTCTTTTTCTTTTTCTTCTTCATCTTCTTCTTCTGTTTTGCTTATTTTCTGGCATATTCATTCTTCTATGCCTAATTTATACGATGCCAATTGGCGAAAAAATTGTCTTCTGCCAATCGTCTCCTGAAATTCACATCTGTTGTAAAGTATATAATGAATCTTAATGATTTTAAAACCATCATCAAGGAATTGCCAAATAGAAACTCTTATTGAACATATCAGCTGTTTGCGCCCGCCATCAGTTGTCTTATGACAATTGCCTCGCCAATTGGCACCGTATAAACTTGGCATTAGTCTGTGCGTACAAAACAATCAATATACATCAATTGAGTTCCCTCTAAACAGCTGATTCATCCGCCTACTTCGCACTGGCGAAAGAAATGAAAGAGTGAACTGGGAAAAGTTGACTATCACTGTCGGCTCGTGACCATAAAACAGGTGAAGTGCTGTACAGTAAAACTGGGGCACTTCACCTGTATCGTGGGCACGAACCGTCACTGCTAAACAGCTGATTCCTACTATAAATTATTTATTGTTATCTAGGTTTGCAGTCTTGCTTGAGCTTCAACACTAGTCTCCCTCAAACAGCGCGCCCCTATTGTGTAGTTCCTGAACTAACAATAATATTCCCGCCCTGGGTCTAACTTTCCGACAATAACCTTCAGTACAAGCAGAGAAGACCTTCTGGCAAGATGGGAAGATCACTTCAGATCTGTGATTATTCATCCAAAAATAATGAATTCAATCTCAAATTGTAGTAAACATTCTGATCTACAATTTTAGACTAAATTTACAATTTTTAAAACAATATTGACCGAGCTGAAGTCATTTTACCATCTTGCCAGAATGTCTTCTATGCAACTAACAACAGTGTTATTATTGTAACTAGAAGGCGAAACTTGACTGACTAGTGTTAAAGTTTAGCGTACCCTTATGTATAGTCTGTCCAAGCGAAGAAGACATTCTGGCAAGATGGGAAAATGACTGCAGCTCAATCATTATTGGTTTGAAAATTGTGAATTTGGTTTCAAATTGTAGAGCAGAATGTTTCCTACAATTTGAGACTAAATATATAATTTTTGAACCAATATTGATCGAGCTGGAGTCATTCTCCCATCTTGCCAGAATGTCTTCTTTGCTTGGTCAGACTATACAATCAAGAGGTAGCGGCTGTTGTTAATGCATGGTTTGATTGCTGTTAAAATTTGATCGTTGTTAGAAGTTGATCGTTGTTAATAGTTGATCGCTGTTAATAGTTTATTGTTCTTGATAGTTAATTTATTAATCTATTTAACAAAAAATACAATATTTTAAACCTATTAAAACAGTAACAAATTGATCCTTGACAGGCTTAGTCTGTCCAAGCAAAGAAGACCCTCTGGCAAGATGAGAAAATGACTCCAGCTCGGTCAATATTGGTTCAAAAAATATTTATTCGGTTTCAAATTGTAGATCATAATGTATCCTACAATTGATACCAGAGCAATAATTTTTGAAACAATATTGACCGAGCTGGAGTCATTTTCCACATCTTGCCAGAATACCTTCTTTGCTTGGACAGACTTTAGCCTGGTATAGTCTGACCAAGCAAAGAAGAGCCTTTGGCATGATGGGAAATTGACTCCAGCTTTGTCAATATTGTTTCAAAAATTATTGCTCTGGTCTCACTTGTAGGATACATTCTGATCTACGATTTGAAACCTGATAATTATTTTTTGAACCAATATTGACAAACAATTATCAATTTGATCTCAAATTGTAGAAAACAATTTGATCTACTATTAACACCAAATTTTCAACTCTTGAACAAATATTGACCAAGCTGGAGTCATTTTCCCATCTTATCAGAGGCTCTTCTTTGTTTGAACGGACTATATTTAGTTGATAGTTATAAACTAGATATCCTAGTAGTTATTTTCCAATACATTTTTTTTTTCTAAGGGCTTCTGTATTATTTTTTCAAATAGTGAAACTCAAAGTACGCTTCTTTCAAATATTTTTATTTTGCATAACTTTATAAATAAATTTGCATTTGAAAATGGCTCAAGAACGCCAAAACATGTTATACGAAATAAAACTATTTTGAAAACGGTAGCCTATTTTGATTTGCATTATTTGAAAATTTTTATAGATAGTAGTTGGTACTGAATTCAAAAAAAACCAACCTAAAATTCAACCTTTAAAAAAGAAAAAATTCCAACCTATAAGCCCACCATATTCCTGATCCTATGGTTCAGGGAATATCCCAATTATGGGGAATTTAACTAGGGATCCAAACGTTCAATATTATTCAAATTGATATGATTTATCATGATACATATTATTAGGACATGGAGTAAGGTCTGTCCAAGCAAAGAAGACCCTCTGGCAAGATGGGAGAATGACTCAACCTCAATCGATATTGCTTCAAAAATTATCAATTTGATCTCAAATTGAAGGAAACAATTTGATCCACTATTAAGACCACATTTATAATTCTTGAACGAATATTGACTAAGCTGGAGTCATTTTCTTATCTTGCCAGAGGGTCTTCTTTGTTTGGACAGTCATCTTTGTTCAATTCAGCCATTGGGAGTTCAGCTTAGAAGAGCAAGATATAGTAGCTCCACCTTGAAACTTTTCTCGCCATACTATTGGTCGCCAGCTGAACCCCTCCCATAACTGGCCACGCCTCCACCAATCACAGGCGAGCAAGGCGGTACAAGAAATTGGTTTGACTTAGTTTTCAAGTTTGCCAATAGATAGAGTTGGATACAATCATTTACTCTTTTCATCATATATTGTTTTGGAATGTCGTGTTTACCAAACCAAATTGCGATCTTGATACAATTTTGGTTTGTGTCAATTCCAATTCGATACAGATATAAGGTACATTTATATATATTTGATACAATTCTTGATAAGATAGATACACAAGCCGATGATACTCAATAAGTTAGACAAAATGATAAGACATAGAACTAAATTTTGTTGTACAGTCTTACCAAGTCTAACCAATCGTTGGACAGCCGTTGTACAGTCTCACCAAGCAGAGAAGACATTCTGGCAAGATCGGGAAAATGACTCTAGCTCGGTTAATATTGGTTCAAAAATTACCAATTTGGTCTCAAATTGTGGAAACATTCTGATCTCCAATATGCAACTGAACTAATAATTTTTGAAACAATATTGACCGAAATGAAGTAATTTACCCATCTTTCCAGAGTGTCTTCTTTACTTGGACAGGCAATACTTCTGTATTTTCTGAATTATATCAATTTTGTAGGCAAAACTATAATAACTAAATATCTTTAAAACTTTAGAGAGATCTCGTTAGGAGTTGAGGATGGGTTTGAAGGAAAACATGAAAAAAAGAGAGAGATGATAAAGATGGAGAAGAAGAAAAGGAAGAAGAAGAAGAAAAGGAAGAAGAGGAAATAAAGGACGTGGAGAAATAGAAGGAGATGGAGAGGTAAATGGAACAGGAAAAGATGAAGAGGTGAATGAGGAGAAGAGTGATGTAAATGTAAATGAAGGAGGAGATAAGGATGTCAACTAAGAGAAAGGACATAAAGAAGTGGATGAATAAGAAGGAGATGAAGAGGTGAATTGATAATAAGAAGGTGGAGGGGCGAATGAATAGAAAAAGATCAATGATTTGAAAGATGATAGATTTAGAAGGGGAAGAAGGGAATTGAGAAGAGGTGAATCAATAGGAAATAGATGAACAGTGAATGGAGGAGAAGAGAAAGAAGAGAAGAGAAAGAGAGAAGATGAAGAAGAGGAAGAAGAAGAAAGAAGAAGAAGAAGGAAGAGGAGAAGAAGAAAGAAGAAGAGAGAGAAGAAGAGAAGAAGAAGAAGAAAAGAAGAAGAAGAGAAGGAAGAAGAAGAAGAAGAAAAGAAAAGAGAAGAAAGAAGAAGAAGAAGAAGAGAGGAGGAAGAAAGAAGAAGAGAAGAAGAGAAGAAGAGAAGAAGGAGAAGAGAAAAGAAGAAGAAGAGAAGGAGAAAGAAGAAGAAGAAGAGGAAGAAGAAGAAGAAGAAGAAGAAGAAGAAGAGAAGAAGAAGAAGAAGAAGAAGAAGAAGAAGAAGAAAAGAAGAAGGAGAGAAGAAGAAGAAGAAGAAGAAGGAGAAAGAAGAAGAAGAAGAAGAAGAAGAAGAAGAAGAAGAAGAAGAAGGAAGAAGAAGAAGAAAAAGAAGAAGAAGAAGAAGAAGGAAGAAGAAGAAGAAGAAGAGAAGAAGAAGAAGAAGAAGAAGAAGAAGAAGAAGAAGAAGAAGAAGAAGAAGAAGAAAGAAGAAGAAGAAGAAGAAGAAGAAGAGAGAAGAAGAAGAAGGAAGAAGAAGAAAAGAAGAAAGAAGGAAAGAAGAAAAGAGAAGAGAAGAAGAAGAAGAAGAAGAAGAAGGAAGAAGAAGAAGAAGAAGAAGAAGAAGGAGAGAAGAAGAAGAAGAAGAAAAGAAGAAGAAGAGAAGAAGAGAAGAAGAAAGAAGAAGGAGAAGAAGAAGAAAGAAGAAAAGAAGAAGAAAGAAAGAAGAAGGAAGAAGGAAAAAGAAGAGGAGAAGAAGAAGGAGAAGAGGAAGAAGAAGAAAAAGTAGAAACAGAAGAAGAAGAAAAAGAAGAAGAAGAAGAAGAAGAAGAAGAAGAAGAAGAAGAAGAAGAAGAAGAAGAAGAAGAAGAAGAATTAGGGAGAGTAGATTATTTGGTCGATGAGTGAGAAGAAGAATTATATTGTAGAAGTGGAAGGCAGGCTGGACCAAATGTGAGTTGAAGAAAAACATGGTCTCTCTTCTGAAATTCAATTACCTCATTTGGCCAATCCCTGCCATTGCCTATATACAGTACACTGTCCAAGCAAAGAAGACATTCTGGCCAAATGAGGAAATAACTCCAGCTCGGTCGATATTGATTCAACAATTATTATCAATTTGGAATCAAATTTCACGAAAAATTGTAATCTATAATTTGAGACCAAATTTATGATTTTTGAATCAGTATAGATCGAGCTAGAGTCATATTCCCATCGAGCCAGAATGTCTTCTTTGTTTGGACTGACTATATCGTAGTGTGTTATACAGCAGCTCTCAACTGCATGAGGAAACTTCCAAAGCCATGGCTCCCATTAACCTAACCTCCCGTCATGTTTAACTCATTTTCCTATTTTGCAACGATTGCATATTCTTCTTCTTCTTCCGCCTTCTTGTTCTTCTTCTTCTCCTTCTTCTTCTTCCTTCATCTTCTGCTTTTTCTTCTTCTCCTTCTTCTTCTTCCTTCATCTTCCTCTTTTTCTTCTTCTTCTTCCTTCATCTTCTTCTTTTTCTTCTCCTTCTTCTTCTTCTTCTTCTTCTTCTTCTTCTTCTTCTTCTTCTTCTTCTTCTTCTTCTTCTTCTTCTTCTTCTTCTTCTTCTTCTTCTTCTTCTTCTTCTTCTTCTTCTTCTTCTTCTTCTTCTTCTTCTTCTTCTTCTTGTTGTTGTTGTTGTTGTTGTTCTCCTTCTTCTTCTTCTTCTTCTTCTTCTTCTTCTTCTTCTTCTTCTATTTTTCTTCATTCACCTCTTCTTTCCTTCCTTCTGATTCACCTCTTCTTCTCCTTCTTCTTGGTTCTCCTTACATCTCCTTCTTCTCAATTCTTCTTTCCATCTCCTTCTAAATCATTGACCTTTTTCTACTCATTTTTCTTCCATCTCCTTCTTCTTCGTTTCTCCTTCCTAGTTTTCTTCTTCTATTCTTATTTTTCTTCATTCACCTCCTATTTCCTTCCTTCTAATTCACCTCTTCTTATAATCCTTCTTCTTGATTCTCCTTTACATCTCCTTCTTCTTAATTCTTCTTTCCATCTCCTTCTAAATCATTGACCTTTTTCTACTCATTCTCTCCATCTCCTTCTTCTTCTTTTTCTCCTTCTTCTTCTTTTCTTCCTTCTTCTAGTTTTTCTTCTTCTACTTCTTCTTCTTCCATTTTTTCTTCTTCTTCTTTTCTTCTTCTGTAATCTTCTTTTTATCCTTCTAATTCATTGTCCTTTTTCTATTATAATCTCCTTCTTCTTGATTCTCCTTCCATCTCCTTCTTCTTAATTCTTCTCTCCATCTCTCCTTAAATCTTCTTTTTTTTCACCTCTCCATCTCCTTCTTCTTCTTCTCCTTCTTATTTTCCTTCTTCTTCTTCTTTTCTTCTTCTTCTTCTTCTTTTTCTTCTTCTTTTTTTCTTTTCTTCTTCTTCTTCTTCTTCTTCTTCTTTCTCTTCTTCTTCTTCCTTTCTTACTTCCTCTCTTCCCACTTCTTCTCCTCCATCTTCTTCTCCTTCTCCTCCATCTTCTTCTCCTTCTCCTCCATCTTCTTTTCTCTTCTTCTCCATCTTCTTCTTCTTCTTCTTCTTCTTCTTCTTCTTCTTCTTCTTCTTCTTCTTCTTCTTCTTCTCCTCCTCTTCCTTCTTCTTCTCTTCCTTCTTCTTCTTTCTCTTCTCCTTTCTCTTCTTTTTCCGCTCCGCCTTTCTACAAAGTTATTACACAATGGTTGAACTTTTACAGACAATCCAAGCAAAGAAGACATTCTGGCAAGATGGGGGAAATTACTCCGGCTCGGTCCACCAATCATAAATTTGGGACCAAATTTATAATTTTTGCACAATTATATTGACCAAGCTGGAGTCATTTCTCCATCTTGCTAGGAAAGATATGGAACATCACTCTCAACTATTTCTTAAGTAAAACATATGCGCCTGATCCCTACTGTATAGTCTTTCCAAGCAAAGAAGAACCTCTGGCAAGATAAGAAACTGACTCCAGCTCGGTTAATATTAGTTTAAGAATTATTGATTTGATCTTAATAGTAGGAAACATTCTAATCTACAACATCTATTTGAACCAATATTGACCGAGCTGAAGTCATTTTCTCATCTTGCTGGAGGCTCTCATTTGCTTGGACGACTGCATCATGTATTTTAGTATCCGTTGGTTATAGCAAGTCTTTCAGGTTTTCTATGGTAATAAAATAACAAAATTTTATTAGTTAAAATTTTTATTCATCACAACCATGATATTTATCAATATAATTTTATGAAAACAGAATGCAATAGTTTGGAAGGAATAATTATGATAATACAATCTTACAATTCAATACAATATAATAGTATGACTAAAAAAAATAAAAATTCTAAATGTATAGCATCTCAATACAATTTAATAACAATTATCACTTGGAGTGAAATTGAATATTTATTCAAATGTTCAAATAATTTATTAACAGACAAATTTCTCACTTGAATGTCTCAATAAACAACTTTTTCAATAATTTTTAAGATTTTCTTCTTCTTGTTTTTCTTCTTCTCACTTTGCATTCTTTTCTTTCTCATACTTTGCTCTCTCTCTCTCTCTCTCTTTCTCTCACTCTCTTTCACACAAAATTTGAAAAATGAAAACATTACATTTTCTTATTCTCATCAATGTGAAAAATTCTTAATAAAGTGACATTTCAACAATTTATTTTCTTTTCAAACATTCAAATATGAAAAACAACATTATTGAAATCATATCAGCATTTTGAAAGACATATATTATCATTATTAATGTAAAATACTAATACATTAGTATTCTATAGTCTGTCCAAGCAAAGATGACCCTCTGGCAAGATGAGAAAATGACTCCAGCTCGGTCAATATTGGTTCAAAAATTATCAATTTGGTCTCAAGGTATAGATCTAATTGTTTCCTACAACTTGAGATCAAATTGATAATTTTTGAACCAATATTGACCGAGCTGGAGTCATTCTCCATCTTGCCAGAGGGTCTTCTTTGCTTTGACAGACTATTGTATCCGTGGGTGACACTGGAGAGTTGGGCGATTTTGTCTGCTCCTTTTGTACTCCAACAGCTGATGTTGTCAGCAAAAGCTGTCAAAAGATTGACAACATCAGCTGTTGGAGCGCACAAGGAGCAGACGAAACCGCCTTTTTTTCGGCATCATCCATATCAAACGTACATCAGAATGGGAGGAAATTTCATTCAACATTTTTCTTGTTATTAAAGTTTTTTGTCTGATATAAAACCTTGATTACAATATTACAGAATTATAGAAGTATTCAGTTCTATTCATATAAACATTCTTCTGATTTTTCAGTTTTGATTTTTCAATATTGACTATTGAAATCCTATTCATGTCCACACTATTTCATCATCAATTAGATTTTGGGCACATGTAACCAAATCATTTTCCCACCATTTTTTGGGGGGCGGGGCTTATGATTTTAGGGTGTGGTCTTTGGGGTGTGGTCTATTTTGTGCTGTGCTCCTATTGGACACGCTGAAACGGTATTACCACACTACTTCTGGCAATTCATAATCCTGTTCATCTTCACATTTAATTAGTCTGTCCAAGCAAAGAAGAACCTCTGACAAGATGAGAAAATGACTTCATTTTAATCAATATTAGTTTAAAATTTAGAAATTTAGGTTTCAGATTGTAGGAAACATTCTAATCTACAGTTTGAGACCAAATCAATAATTTTTGAACCAACATTGACCGAGCTTAAGTCATTTTCACATCTTGCCAGAGGGTCTTCTTTGCTTGGACAGACTATAACAATATTCAAGTAACTGAGCTGAGCTTTTTTTACAAATATTTCTTGACGGTTCACTCAAGTTCTTGTATTTACAATATAATCTTATATTAAACAAGTTTTCCCAACAATTTTCAAGATTTCCTGTTAAAAGGGTTGAAACAAGACTAATAGTAATATTTAAAAAAGAATTATTAATTAGGGTTGTTAGAATTAATGTTTGATTTCTAAAGAGTCTGTACAATATTATAGCCTGAACAAGCAAAGAAGACATTCTGTCAAGATGGAAAAATAACTTCAGCTCGGTCAATATTTATCAAAAAAATGATGATCTCAAATTGTAGAGGAGGAAGTTTCCTACGATTTAAGACCAAATTTATAATTTTTGAATCAGAATTGATCGAGCTGGAATCAATTTCCAATCTTGCCAGAATGTCTTCTTTGCTCAAATAGACTATACACAATCATCTTGGAAATTAACACAAGTTCTTTCTCAATTACGCAATTTCCTACATGAGTTCCTGTAGAATTTCACAATTTTCTTCTCAATTTCACAATCTCCCACACATTTTCATGTAGAATCAAACAATCTTTCATATTAGTTACTGTATAATTACACAATTTTCTGTACAAATACACTAATCTCTGATGAATTACACTATAGTCCATTCACGATGGCTTGAGACGAGATAAACAAAAGCTCTGAATTTGTGTGTGTGTGTGTGTGTGCGACTGGAGTGGCTTCGTTTTAGCCACGACATAAACAAGACACAGAAATGCAAAAATCCCAAATTTTGTTCTAGGCAATCCAGAATGAGTATCTTTAAGTAATCTCTAATATAGATACACATTGGGAAATTGCTTGTTTTGGTTGTCTCTCCACTATTTGAACCTACAACAAACAAACAATTATAGTAAAAGTTCTACTATGTGTCAATGCTTTGGTTACAGTCCCAACAACAAAATTCGGGATTTCGGCATTGCTGTTACTTGTATATATCGTTGCTAAAATAAAGCCACTCCAGTCGCACAAACACACACATGCAGAGCTTTTGTTTATCTCATCTAAAGCCAACGTGAATGAACTTTAGCTTCTGTTGAATTAAACTAGTTCTATTAAAAAACAGAATCTTCCACATGATTCCCTGTATAATTACACAAGTTCCTGTATTATTACACGATTACCTGTATAATTACACAAGTTCCTGTACAATTACACAACTTCCTCTATAATTACACAAGTTCCTGTACAATTACACGATAACCTGTATAATTACACAAGTTCCTGTAAAATTACTTAAGTTCCTGTATAATTACACAATTTCCTGTACACTTACTCAAGTTCCTGTACAATTACACGATTTCCTGTAAAAACTACACGAGTGTCGTGTGTGAACTGGATCACCGATGATAGGAGTGGGCAAAGGACATGGCCGCATCTCGCACGAGTTGGCACACCAGCAGTAGTGTTGGCAGAAGTCTGGCAACAGCGCCGCTACTGCTGTTACCGTGCTGCATGGCGGCCGGCTGTTCACCTGAGTCAGCAGAAAATACAAGAATTCAATGAAAATAACCGCTTGTTGAATTTATTCACTTGATATACTCTGTCCAAGGAAAGAAGACCCTCTGGCAAGATGCGAAAATGACTCCAGCTCGGTCAATATTGTTTTAAAAATTGTAAATTTAGTCTCAAATTGTAGATCAAAATGTTTACTACAATTTGATATTCAATTCATAATTTTTGGATGAATAATCACAGAGCTGAAGTGATTTTCCCATCTTGCCAGAGTGTCTTCTTTGATTGAACAGACTATAACCTCAATGCTTAATAATAAAATTGGAACTAGTGAAGAGAAATAGAATCATTTCGAGGGTATCGTGCTTTGATGAATTATTGAGTTAGTATTTAGGCCTATTATAGTTTCTCCAAGCGAAGAAGACCCTTTGACAAGATGAGAAAATCATTCCAGTTCGCTCAATATTGGTTCAAATATTATTGATTTGATCTCGAATTGTAGGAAACATTCTGATCTACAATTTTTAGACCAAATCAATATTTCTAGTGGTCTTCATAGAAGATCATATTGTTTCCTACAATTTGTGATCAAATCTATAGTTTTTGAACCAATATTGATCGAGCTGGAGTCATTCTCCCATCTTGCCAGAATGTCTTCTTTGCTTGGCGAGACTACATCTACACGAGAGTGTAAAAGCACTGTTTAAGAATTCTTCAGCTTGTTTCTCCACCCCAAAATCATTTCATGATTATTTCCCAGATAGCACGTAAGCTTATTTCAAGCTGTACATTAAGTGGATTCTGAATTGGAAGTTCTAGTTTGATCAAACCAGCCTAATTCAAACTTGTAACAGGCTGTAAGCAATCAAGCTGGAAGTTTTAAACTTGTAACAAGCTGGAATTTTCATTCTTAAAATCAACCTTGAATGTTCCAGCTACAGACCAGCTTGTTTCAAGCTGAAATCAACCTTTATTCCAGCTTGAACTTTTATGCTTGGATGATTAAACTTGATTCCAGCTTGAACTTTCAAACTTTGCAAACAGCTTGAAACGTGGTAAGTTCTTAACTTGAATCAAGCTGTATTACAGCTGTTGACTGTAAGTTCCAAGCTTGTATCCAGCTTTTTGAATGGAACATTCAAGCTGGAAACCAGCTGGACCCCAGCTTTTTGTGCTATCAGGGTTGTGTTGTGTCTTAATTTGGAGTGTTTCACAAAATCTGGAAATAAAACGTATTGGACAATTATTGTCTGTGTTTAATCCATTGAGTAATTGTGTTTTATCCAAGAATAAATAAATTCATCAATAAATAGATGAAAGCTTGATCACTAACTTCAAAAATCCCAACATAACATCATCAAAAATTATTGAACAAAATGTGCTTATAATAAAATCCGGACAAATCTCATTGTTACACAAATCGCGTTATATTGCATCCCTTTATGATGCTAATCTCGGGAATTCCCATCATGGAAAACCAAATCCATGTCCAACGGAACGTAAAATTACTAATTACCGCACCCCAGTCTGTCCAAGCAAAGAAGACCCTCTGGCATGATGGGAAAATGACTTCAGCTCGGTCAATGTTGCTTCAAAAATTATAAATCCAGTCCTAAATTGTAGAAAACATACTTATCTACAATTTGAGACCAAATTCATAATTTTTGAACCAATATTGATCGAGCTGGAGTCATTTTCCCATCTTGCCAGAATGTCTTCTTTGCTTGGACAGACTATACTAACCCCTTTTCCCCTTATGAGCACAATTGCATGCAGTTAAATGTTACAATACATTTCGAAAAAGGTTATTATCAGCTCATAATATCGAGTTTTACAATTTTCTCGATATCAAAACGATTATCGATTATACCAATGGACTCTAAAAAGGTTATCAAATCAGCTCATAATATCGAAATTTTCAATTTTCTCGATGTCAAAACGATTATCGATTATACCAATGCAATCTAAAAACGTTATCAAATCAGCTCATAATATCGAGATTTTCAATTTTATCCATATCAAAACGATTATCGATTATACCAATACACTCTAAAAACGTTATCAAATCAGCTCATAATATCGAGATTTTCAATTTTCTCGATATCAAACCAATTATCGATTCTCAATACACTAGGAAACGGTTATAAAATCCGTTCATAATATCGAGATTTTCAATTTTCTCGATATCAAAACGATTTTAGATTATAGGCTACATTACATTCTAGGAAGATTATCAAATCAGCTTACAACTACGAGGATTTCAAATTTCCCGAAATCACCTTGATTATGGATAAAAGCAATGCATTTTGTAAAGATTATACAATCAGCTTATAATATGGGCTAATATCGAGAGTTCCAATTTTATCGATATCATTGCAATCGACTATTGATATAATTGCAATCGACTATCGATTTAGAACAGGATTAAGTTTGGTGTGTCAAAAAGCTTAGCGAGTTCAATCATAAATGACGGAGAATATTATCATCAATTATTATTATGAATAAAACATTTCTATCCAGCTTAAAATTTGTACAGAGTTATAATTACACAAAGTATCATAATATTATGATGTTCGTTTCACTGGCGGCTCGTGCCCACGTAACAGGTGAAGTGCTGTAAAGTAAAAGATACGGGCACTTCACCTGTTTCATGGGTACGAGCCGCCAGTTGTTCATTTAGAGGGATAATGAGGTTCAAATCCGTATTTCAGCGAGAAAATACGTATAAATTCGAGCGATATGATATTTTTCATTGACCTGTTATCAATGTCTGCTTCTTCTTCTTCTTCTTCTTCTTCTTCTTCTTCTTCTTCTTCTTTTCTTCTTCTTCTTCTTCTTCTTCTTCTTCTTCTTCTTCTTCTTCTTCTTCTTCTTCTTCTTCTTCTTCTTCTTCTTCTTCTTCTTCTTCTTCTTCTTCTTCTTCTTCTTCTTCTTCTTCTTCTTCTTCTTCTTCTTCTTCTTCTTCTTCTTTCTTCTTCTTCTTCTTCTTCTTCTTCTTCACTGACGGTCAATATTGGTTCAAAAATTACTAATTTGGTCTCAATTTGTCGATCAGAATGTTTTGATCAGAAGAAGAAGAAGAAGAAAAAGGAAGAAGAAGAAGAAGAAGAAGAAGAAGAAGAAGAAGAAGAAGAAGAAGAAGAAGAAGAAGAAGAAGAAGAAGAAGAAGAAGAAGAAGAAGAAGAAGAAGAAGAAGAAGAAGAAGAAGAAGAAGAGAAAAGAAAAAAAAAAATGGAGTAAGAAGAAGAAAGAAAAGAAAGAGGAAGAAGAGGAAGAAGAAGAGAAGAAAGAAAGAAAAGAAAATACGGGGAGGTGGAGAGTTATACTGCACTATTTCTGACTCTTTAAATACTGAATAATATACTAAATTCACTGTATCTATAATACTAACCATTCAACACATGTACTAGAACAGAAGCGGAGTCACTAGCTGACGGAGTACATGTGTAGTTCCCGGAATCCGGTGGCTCCGCCCTTGCAATCAGCAGCCGACTACTCCGCGACTGTTTCTCGGTCAAGACAGATATTCCTCCGCGCTGCGAGTAGTTCACCACTTGGCCACCTCTGCAGCAGAGGGAGGGCAGCACCGTCGCAGCGTCACAAGATGGAAGTCAGATAGGAGTCAGCAGCAAAGAGTTGGAAGTGAGTTGGCAGACATGGAACATAAACAAAAAACATTTATGAAAATTTTTAAAAACATTTAACACAAAATATTTGAATAGACAGGTCCTAGATTTGCAGTTGACTTCCAATGGTTAACTGTACGTTAACTATTAAATGGTTAACTGGTTAAATCTACGACTTGACTGCAAAATCTAGTTCCTGTCTGAGTTATATGATTCTATCATAAACGTGGAACTCTGAATAGTAGTTTTTGCAACAGTTGTATAATGGGAACCTATAAAGCATGAGGTGAGATACGAGTTAGAGTCAAGAGCAGCAAGCAAAGCGAGCATAGCGAGTGCTCTAAGTATCTCATGAGTGCTTTAAAGGCCTAATACAACCCTTGCATACCCTATTTTATCTACGACTACCAGTGAAGTTATCAGTATCAGAACATTAGGCTATATAGCTATAGACCACTAGTATTAAGTCATCTGTAAGTGTAGGTGCTATAAAAATAAACATACCATATATATATTAGACTTCTTCTTTTGTCTTTATCCTACTTGAACTTGAACTGTTGATGATAATTAACTTATAACTTAGCAAATATGTTCATAATAACATATCAGTCAGTGCCGCAAAACGCATTTGACAATCAACAAAATCGTGAGTACTGATTAAAAGTGGAAGTTATCAACATATTTACCAAGTTATAAGTATATTTAACTATTTAAACTTCAGACTATTCAAATTGATTCATTATTCAAATACGTGAATTGAAATATTGGCAAACAAATACTGGTACTTGATTCCAGTTGCAGTTTTATAGGTTAAACAATTTGAACACTGTTTACTTTTCATCAGCTGGTTTCGAAACAAGGAATTTATCAAAAAACGGAATTTGGTCTGTATTGAAAAGTTCCACCTGTATCGAAAAACGTTCATTACGACACGGTTCTGAGATTCCGTTTTGAAATGGTAGTCATTTCGTTTTCAATTGTAAAACTGAAATAGGAATTTTTCAATACGCCCATAGATAAATATTTTTTCAATACAGAGTATCCTTGTTTTATTCTAGTCATACACGTCCCACTCTTTGTACACTGATGATGTGGCTCAGTGCACCAAAACGCGCCCGACAAGCAACAAAATCCTGAGTACTGTTGTTGGAGTAGAAATTGATAGAGTAGTTAATTGGAATCGGAAAAAGTATTACTCGTAAAAAGATTGAATCAGCTCCTTCTACTCTGTAAACAGTAGCCTACTGTATATAGGATTTTGAAAAATAGAGAAAATTATTTTACAATAATATTATTGTTCTAACAAGAATAACCACCATCATAGAGGAACTGGAAAGAATTATAATTATCCCAATTATCTCTTCCACCATTCTTCATTTATTGAACGATTTAACGGTTGAATGGAGAAACAAGTTTTTCAAACCACATATTTATTGAAAAACGAGATACCGGTTTCGATTGCTACATCATTAACAATCTCTGGTAAACTCTGATAATTTTCTAACAATCTTTGATGGAGGTGTAGCAACCAAAACTGGTATCTCATTTTTCAATAAATCTGTTGTTGAACAATATCTTGTCTTTTCATTTAATATGGATAAAAATATATAATACTATAATCACGAAAATAGTCAGGGCAAGCAAAGAAGACATTCTGGCAAGATGGGAGAATGGCTTCAGTTCGGTCAATATTGGTTTGAAAATCATGAATTTATTCTCAAATTGTAGAGGAGAGTTTGTTTCTACAATTTAAGACAAAATTTATAGTCTTCGAACCAATATAGACCGAGCAGGAGTCATTTTACCATCTTGACAGAATGTCTTCTTTGCTTCAACAGACTATACTCGGAAAATTAGATTATTTCAAGAATTCTGAACCAAGTACTCTAGATAGAATACATCAACTACTCCTAACGCTAATCCAAATCACGTGATTAGAGGATCTTGAAAGATTAATTCATCAATTCTGCTGAAATCCCCTCTAATCTCTGTCAAACTTGTCTCATAAGATCAATAGATTCGATAGAAACGATAACAAGCCAAACAAATACTATAACTCATGACTAAGCACAGTATAGTCTGTTCAAGCAAAGAAGACATTCTGGCAAGATGGGAAAATTACTCCAGCTCGGTCAATATTCGTTCAAAAATCATGCATTTGGTCTCAAATTGTAGAAAACATTTTGATTTACAATTTGAGAACAAGTTTATAATTTTGTAATAAATATTGACCGAGCTGGAGTCATTTTCCCATCTTGCCGGAATGTCTTCTCCGCTTGAACAAACTACCTATCGTCATTGATCTCATAACTTTCGACATAGCTTACCGAATTCCGTAATTATTTGAGAGATTACCGGAATCCATAACTCAAGACGTTACCGAATTCCGTAACTTGTGGGATTACCGAGTTCCGCATAACTTGTGACACGGGATAGGCAATCGATGCCTTCATAAATTCCATGAGTTGCATAGTTTGTCCAAGCAAAGAAGACATTCTGGCAAGATGGGAAAATTACTCCAGCTCGGTCAACATTGTTTGAAAAATTATACATTTTGTCACAAATTGTAGAAAACATTTTTCTCTACAATTTTGGTCCAAATTCATGATTTTTGAATCAATATTGACCGAGCTGGAGTAATTTTCCCATCTTGCCAGAATGTCTTCTTTGCTTGGACAGACTACAGCCATTAACAGCGCATGGCTTGCATTCAATAACCGTAACTTATGAGGCTGTAATCACCATTAGGCCACTGGCGGCTCATGCCCACGAAACAGGTGAAGTGCTGTACAGTAATAGATAGGGGCACTTCACCTGTTCTGTGGGTACGAGCCGCCAGTGCATTAGGCCTACAAAGAGATTGAGGTTGGCGGAACCTTCCTCCATGAAAACTTTCAAGATTCTTCTCTTTAGGTAGATTCTTCTCTATAGGTAGATTCTTCTCTATAGAGCTCTTAATAGCTATATAGCTAATATAGAGCTCATAACAATTTTTTGATGAAATTTATGTATTTTTTGAGAACGGTCTTCATAGTGGAAATAGCTTCATTCATTAATAACAATATTTTGAAGTAACTTGTGTATTTGTTAAGAATAGTCTGTTAGAGCATAAAAGGCATTTTGGTAAGGTAAGAAAATTATTCCAACTCGGTCAATACTGTTTCAAGAATTATTAATTTGGTCTCAAATTGTAGATCGGAATGTTTTTTACAATTTGAGACAAAATCTATAATTTTTGAATCAATATTTACTCAGCTAGATTCATTTCCCCTTCTTGCCAGAAGGTCTTCTTTGCTTTGAAAGACTATAGATGGGTAAACTTGTAAAGTTCTTAATAGCGAGATTAGCTTTATTTATCTGTAACAATATTTCGAATGAATTTTCGTATTTATGTAATGAATGTAATGTATTTATTCATAGGATATGAGTATCTAAAGTCTCTCTTCTATATTCGGCGGCTTCTTGATACGCAGTGATGATACAGAGTACAAATTTGATACAAGAAGGAAGCTCGTTGATACGGGACATTTGCAATGCTCATGTATCGCCGCCATATTGGAAATAAGTTGATTTCATTTTATAAATAATTTAAAAAATAATTATTTATATTTATTAATAATTATAATTAAACATTTCGAGAGCCTTCAAACTCAGTTTGAGTATTTTTCAACTTTAATTAATAAAGAATAATAATAAAATACACAGTGTTTCAGAAAACCAATAGTTATTTTTCACCGATTTTCAGTATCATAAAATGAGCTTACATCACTTTACAACCCCCATGTTGCAAATGTCTAGTGAGCTTCCTTCCTGTAAGATTACGTATCAATTTTGAACTTTTGTATCATTACTGCTCATCTAAAAGCCGTTGTATAAATAGACCTTCATATAGTCTGTCCAAGCAAAGAAGACCCTCTGGCAAGATGGGAAAATGACTCCAGCTTGATCAATATTTGTTGAAAAATCATAAATTTGGTCTCAAATTGTAGATCAGATTGTTTCCTACAATTTGAAACACAATTAATCATTTTTGAACCAATATTAACCGAGCTTGAGTCATTCTCCCATCTTGCCAGAGGTCTTTGCTTGGACAGACTATACAGTCTATTTATACGACAAAAATTTTGGATTAGCATTTATATCTAGCAAGATGGGAGAATGACTCCAGCTCGGTCAATATTTGTTCAAGAATTATAAATGTGATCTTAATAGTTTATCAGATTGTTTCCTACAATTTGAAACACAATTAATAATTTTTGAACCAATATTAACCGAGCTTGAGTCATTCTCCCATCTTGCCAGAGGGTCTTCTTTGCTTGGACAGACTATACGCGCTATACCAATTAAGAAGTTACATCAATTGGAGGGTAGTACCGTAGATATAGTAGTCTATGGTATAACATTTGTAATTGTGTAGGTATCTGTTCCAATCACTGGCGGCTCGTACCCACTAAACAGGTGAAGTGCCCGTATCTTTTACTGTACAGCACTTCACCTGTTCCGTGGGCTCGTGCCGCCAGTGGCTCCAATCAATCTAGAAGTTATTCAACAATAGGGCTGCTAATTACCCCACGCTTGCCAAAACACTACAAACTAATGATAGGCTTATTTGAATGGTATCTCCCCAAACTTCAGTTGGTACAGTAAGCGAAGAAGACATTCTGGCAATATGGGAAAATGACTCCAGCTCAGTCAATATAGGTTTAAAAGTATATTAATTTGGTCTTAAATTGTAGAAAATATTTTTATCTACAATTTGAGACCAAATTTATAATTTTTGAACCAATATTGACCGAGCTGGAGTCATTTTCCCATCTTGCCAGAATGTCTTCTCTGTTTCAACAGGCTATATCTCTACTGATTGGCATTATAACTGCAATATGATGTCGCTATATCGAGATGTTGTGGGTGGGCTGTATTGTTATCTAGTCAATATTGGATGTTGTCTATGTACTTAGAGTGTTTCAGGAGGGTTCTGCTAACTACTTGGACCCATTCCTCACATCACAGAGAAAGATACTTAAAGTGCGCTTGAATCAAAATATAGTGTAGAAAATACGATAGGATATGGGCAAGATATCTCTGGTATAGTCTGTCCAAGCAAAGAAGACCCTCTGGCAAGAAGGGGAAATGACTCCAGCTTTGTCAAGACTTGTTCAAGAATTATAAATGTGGTCTTAATAGTGAATCAAATTGTCTCCTTCAATTTGAGCTCACATTGATAATTTTTGAACCAATATTGACCGAGCTTGAGTCATTCTCCCATCTTGCCAGAGGGTCTTCTTTGCTTGCATAGACTATACCAGAAATATCTTGTTATCGAGAAAATGACAGAAGTCTTCACATTTCTTATCAAGCCTCCAGTTCTATAATACATCAAAAGCATGTTACAAAGATTTGAAAACCTATTTGTAGATTTGGCTGAAAAATTCAATCAAATAGAACCAGTGGAGAGTTTGCTACATAAATAATTAGAAAAATAATTTTGCTGAGAAAACTATCTACAATGGGATTTCGTGATTTTAAGGTAGTTCAAACATAACCTTCAACTGATATAACATCAAAATATTGTAAAAAGATATGTACATTCATCCTTTCCCTTCTTTGGGAATCTTCCTGCTTTGGGAGATTGGCTGTCGTTAGTAAAGACAGTCAGTCGTTTCCCGTTTCTGGAGGAATAGTAATTGTTGCATTACACTCTAACTGATTAACTACCGTTATTAAAACCACGTATCGACAGTCCGAGGCATGTGCCACGAATGCCTCGCAGTACAGTCTGGTGACGCAAAAAAAGTATAAACTCATGGCTGAGGCTTATGTGTAAATATAATCTGCAATAATCAAAAATAATTATAATTATAGTATAGTATATAGTACATTATTATAATAAAAAATCTGCATTTTTTGTAACCAAAAAATGCGAGCACGCGAACAAATTGCCTAGCGCCATCAAGCGGGAGACAAAGCAACTAAGCTCTGACAATTGAATTTTGGACTTTGGAGGTTAGTTTGTGCTCAATTAGTAGATAAAAATTCAAGGCAATGCTTATTATTGCCTATTAGAACCTTCTGCACCCAAATAGAATTCTTAATCACAAAAATGCATAGGAATGTGGTACAATTTTGAGGTTAGTTTGTAGAATTGTTTGTTGTGCGTTGCGAGGCAACAGGCACTGCTCGCTGCGAATTGTGTGCAGCGTTTGCCTCGCTGCTAGCAAACCCGGTATCGACAGTCCGAGGCATGTGTGGCACATGCCTCGGACTGTCAATACGCGGTAGATAGTAGACTAGTAGTAGTACTCTTTTTTTGTGTCAACACACTGTACAGCGAGGCATTCGTAGCACATGCCTCGGACTGTCGATACGCGGCTTAAGAGGTGTTCTGCATCTTCACTTGGTTGTGAAGACTGACTTATGGTTGTTAGGATCGACGTGCTGACCACACGTTACCTCTATCCTGGTTGATGATTATTCGCCTGCTGTATTTTCTGTCCGGGCTGGGAGTGCGTTCTGGCGGGGTGGGGTTGGCTTCGGCTCGGTCGGTGTTGGTTCGGGGGCTGTGGGTTCCATTAAGAATTTATTGGGCCGGTATTGGCCGGGCTGGAGTAGTTTTCCCGTCTTGCCGGAGTGTCTTCTTCGCTTGGATGGACTGTATAGTTTAGTGAATATGGAACTGGAAACCAGCTGGTAGCCCTTCATAGGGCTGTTGCGCCATTGACAAAAAAAAAGTGGATTCATCCAATAGATGATGATGAATAAATGGATAAAAATTGTAGCTTGGTACTTCCTCAACGAAAAAATATTCTTTGAGCCGAAATATTCAAAACATATTCATCACACCAATTGAATTCAATAATTGAATAAGGAAATAATATGATTATATCGGATACTGACCGGTACCAGTAGATGAAGGAAGGCGGTTCGACAGTCTCAACTACAACACAGGTGAGGTTGATATCACTGCCCCGTTTGATATAGAGCTCACCGCTGCCCAGTATCTTGGCCCTGGACACTGCAACATGTCACAAACACACAAACAGATCAAGCTGCCTGTCAACCTCAAGGTTATAGTCTGTTCAAGCAAAGAAGACCCTCTGGCAAGATGGGAAAATGACTCCAGCTCGCTCAATATTGGTTCATAAACTATGAATTGGACTCAAATTGTAGATCAGTATGTTTCCTACAATTTGAGACAAATTTATAATTTTCGATCAATATTGACCGAGATGGAAACATTTTCATATCTTACCGGAATGTCTTCTTTGCTTGGACAGACCATACATTGTCACGATCTTTTATAACGGATACAGTTCTCGGTGAAAAGCTATCTAAAAACTTGTTAACACTGGCGGCTCGTGCCCACGAAACAGGTGAAGTGCTGTACATAAAAGATATGGCATAAGGCATAAAGGCATTTCACCTATTTCGTGGGTACGAGCCGCCAAAGCTTGTTAGGAGTGTTTTTTTGAACAAAGGAGAAAAAAGTAAAAATATTATGAAACAAGGTAGGAAAAACATTGTATGACAAAAGCTGAATGGTATAGACTGTCTAAACAAGGAAGACATTCTGGCAAGCTGGGAGAACGAATCCAGCTCGGTCAATATTGGTTCAAAAATTACAAATTTTTTCTCAACCTTTAGAATAAATACTCAACTACAATTTGAGACCAAATTTACAGTTTTTGGAACAATATTGACCGAGCTGTAGTAATTTCCCCAACTTGCCAGAGTGTCTTCTTTGCTTCGACAGACTGTTTTTTCTGGTTAATGGAGTGTTGGGATATGATGTGTTAGGTGTGATATTCATCAATGAAAAATGTAGGAAAAAATTGATGATTTTCACTGGAAAATGGGTTGACAGGTTGGAAAATTGCATGTAAATTTTATTGTAATGAGTTATGAAAAAGGTGTTGATACAATTTTTTTGGGAAAAATGGAATGCTTTGTTATTTTTCACATCTTGACAACGGGAAAATGAGTTTTCCTCCACTTGATATACAGGGTGTTTCAGGAGAAATGTGCAATACTTCTCAGGCTGATTCCTCACACCAAGTAGACAAAAAAGTTCCATGGGACCAACACCCAAAGCGCATTGTTACTGAGATAACAATGGCGGAAAATTGAGATTTTTCAAAATATATTAATTTTTTTAATTTTTCAGTGGCTTCAGTGAGGTTCTAAAATCTAAAATAATCAATTATCATGTAAAATTAGCTGAGAAATTACCCAATCTTACCCAAATATCAGAAATAGCGATCAAAAATCGCAATATCGCTACTAAACAAAAATTATCACTTGTGCTATGTTTTGTCAATTTCTGAGATTTGGGTAAAATTTACACAATCGCCGTCATTTGACTTTTCCTTTAGAATCCGACTCTCTTCAACTTCCATTAATAAAAAATACAATTTTATAATTCCTTATCCAGTTATAACCCTTATTGTTGAAAATAGCGTTTTCTAGCATTTATCTCAATAACCGTTAAGTTACAAACTTGGAACTAGTTTTATTGAAATTCCTTAGCTAATTTTACTTGGGAATTGTTAATTTTAGAACATCACTGAAATCTCTAAAAAATTTAAAAAAATAATATATTTTGAAAAATCTCAATTTTCCGCCATTGTTATCTCGGTAACAGAGCGTTTTTGGGGGTTGGTCCCATGGAACTTTTTTGTCTACTTGGTGTAAGGAATCAGCCTGAGAAGTATTGCACATTCCTCCTGAAACACCCTGTATATCATGTAGGTGTCGGAGTATTATTGTTTCCAAGGAGTAATGATGCGAGATGTGTTTCTGATGCGTTTTTATTAGAAGAAGATTATTAGTTTGTCTTTTTTATCATTATGGTGTATTTTTAAACATAATTTTGTTGTAGTTTGGTTGGAATTCTAATAAAGGGGTCAAAACTATGTGATTGGAACAAGTTGTACATTACTTATTCTTTTTCATCAATTCAATTTTTGAAATACAGTACCTGAACTAAGTCTAAATTCTCTCAATAATTGTCTCAACATTGAGGAATAGAATCAGTTTATTTCCGAAATGCACTGAAATCGCCAGCCTCTCATCATCAGCAATAATCGACGTTTAGCCTTAGTTTAATTGACGTTTAGTTTAGCCTACGAAAGCCTGACGATAAAGCCGCGCATCAACAGTCCGAGGCATGTGCCGCGAATGCCTCCTGGTATAGTCTGTTGAAGCAAAAAATACCCTCTTGCAAGATAGGAAAATGACTCTAGCTCGGTCAATATTTGTTCAAAAATTATGAATTTGGTCTCAAATTGTAGATCAGTATGCTACCTAAAAATTGAGACGAAATTGTAAATTTTGAACCAATATTGACCGAGCTGATGCAAGATGGGAAAATGACTCCAGCTCGGTCAATATTGGTTCAAAAATTATCAATCGGGTCTCAAATTGTAGATCAAAATGTTTCCCACATTTAAGATAAAATCGATGAATTTTGAATAACAGTTATAGATTTGTTCTCAAACTGTAGATTAGAATTTTTCCTAAAATTTGAGACAGAATTGTTAACTGCAATATCTAATAATTCTTCCATCAAAAACTATCAATTTGATCTACTATTGAGACCTCATTTATAATTCATGAACTGATATTGACCAAGCTGTAGGTAACAATTGGAGATTATATTTATAATTTTTGAGTGACCCTCTGGCAAGATGGGAAAATGTATCCAGCTCGGTGAATATTGGTTGAAAAATTATTGATTTGGCTTTTCATTCTGATTAACAATTTGAGACTAAACCAATATTTTTTGAACCAATATTGACCGAGTTAGAGTCAATTTCCCATCTTGCTAGAGGGTCATCTTTGTTTGGACAGAGTATAGCAGTTGAAATGAAAATAGTAAAGTCTGTCCAAGCAAAGAAGACCCTCTGGCAAGATCGAAAAATTACTCCAGGTCGGTTAATATTGGTTCAAAAATTTACAATTTGTCTCAAATTGTAGATCAAAATGTTTCCTAAAATTTGAGTCGAAAATGTAAATTTTGAAACAATACTGACCGAGCTGATGCTAGATCGGAAAATGACTCCAGCTCGGTCAAAATTGGTTTAAAAGTTATGAATTTAGTCTCAAATTGTAGACCAGAATGTTTCCTAGAATTTAAGACAGAATTGTTAATTTTTGAACCATTATTGACCGAGGTGATGCAAGATCGGAAATGACTCCAGCTTGGTCAATATTGCTTTTAAAAATCATAAATATTTGAAATGATTAGATTTTAAATGGTAATATTCGTTAAAAATCCTAAATAATCTGTTCTACAATTTGAGACCACATTTATAATTTTTGAATCAATATTGACGGAGTCATTTTCCCATCTTGCCAGAGGGACTTTTTTGCTTCAACAGACTATACCGCGAGGCATTCGCGGCGCATGCCTCGCACGGTCGATACTGGCCTTAAGCCTACGAAATTACTTCTAGAACGTTCCG
>CM029553.1:16816412-16828912 GCA_017141385.1 Sogatella furcifera
CCGAAAATTGTGTTTTTTATGGGGTTTTCCTGAACGGCACCTTTGAATTCATACCCTGAATAGCTAATTATAAGTCATTGCAATTCTAAGATTTGAGCCATCATAAAATTGCATTTGAAATGTCATTCGGAGCGAATTTTTTTTTCACTGGACACCACTTGCACTACACTAATTCAAATGGTTTCCTTCTTTAAACCAGTACTCAGTTAACTTATGCGAACTGTGTAATTGTAATTAGTCTCATTACTCATTCCCATAGCATAGAATTCAAACCTATTTACTGTATTATGTAATCCAGATAAATAAAGTGATCCAATCTGAATCTCTCAAGAAAAATTTCACTTTTTTCCTCTTCAATTAAAACTTATACGTCTTGATAATTATTTCATTAATCTCTTCTTGTCTATTCCCTTTGATCTTCAATTTCTGAAAGATTTCATCCACTGTCGGCTCGTACCCACGAAACAGGTGAAGTGCCCGTATCTTTTACTGTACAGCACTTCACCTGTTCGTGGGACCGAGCCGCCAGTGATTTTTTTCTCGTCCATTATCAGCAGATCCTCTAATTGTAAGATCCAAAAATCATCATCAAACAGAAACCGGTTTATTCAAGACATCCTTCAGAAATTAAGAAAATTTGTTGAGAATTTTGTGTATCTTCTTCAAAGTCAAACAAATCTCAGTCCCTCTCAAATCTTCCCCAAGTGCTACTATAGTCTGTTCAAGCAAAGAAGACATACTGGCAAGATGGGAAAATTACTCCAGATTGGTCAATATTAATAGAGAAATTATAAATTTCGTCTCAAATTGTAGGAGACATTTTGGTGTACGATTTGAGACTGAATTTTTGATTTTTGAATCAATATTGACCGAGCTGTAGTCATTTTCCCATCTTGCCAGAATGTCTTCTTTGCTTCGAAAGGCTGTAATCGCTGAGGGTGAAAAAAAACTTTTTTAGCAGCAAATGATTAATTAGAGGAAAAAAGCGACTAAATCCTCCCTGCTTCTTCTTCTTCTTCTTCCTCTTCTTCTCCTTCTTCTTCTTCTTCTTCTTCTCTTCTTCTTCTTCTTCTTCTTCTTTCTTCTTCTTCCTTCTTCTTCTTCTTCTTCTTCTTCTTCTTCTTCTTCTTCTTCTTCTTCTTCTTCTCTTCTTCTTCTTCTTCTCTTCTTCTTCTTCTTCTCTTCTTCTTCTTCTTCTTCTTCTTCTTCTTCTTCTTCTTCTTCTTCTTCTTCTTCTTCTTCTTCTTCTCCTCTTCTTCTTCTTCTTCTTCTTCTTCTTCTTCTTCTTCTTCTTCTTCTTCTTCTTCTTCTTCTTCTTCTTCTTCTTCTTCTTCTTCTTCTTCTCTTCTTCTTCTTCTTCTTCTTCTTCTTCTTTCTTCTTCTTCTTCTTCTTCTTCTTCTTCTTCTTCTTCTTCTTCTTCTTCTTCTTCTTCCTCTTCTTCTTCTTCTTCTTCTTCTTCTTCTTCCTTCTTCTTCTTCTTCTTCTTCTCTCCTTCTTCTTCTTCTTCTTCTTCTTCTTCTTCTTCTTCTTCTTCTTCTTCTTCTTCTTCTTCTTCTTCTCCTTCTTCTTCTTCTTCTTCTTCTTCTTCCTCCTACTCTTCTTTTTTTCTTCTTCTTCTTCTCCTTCTTCTTCTTCATCTCTCTCTTTTTCTGCTACAGCCTTTTTTCCCAAGTAATGTTGATGAGCTACAAACTTAGTTAAGTACCTTGGTGCTTAAAAAACCCTCTACCGTCTGTGGCTGAGCAAAGAAGACATTCTGGCAAGATGGGAAAATGTCTACAGCTCGGTCAATATTGGTTCAAAAGTCAGATATTTGTTCTCAAATTGTAGATCAGATTATTCTCCACAATATGAGATCAAATTTATAATTCTTGTAACAATATTGTTCGGGCTGTAGTAATTTTCCGATCTTGCCAGAGTGTCTTCTCTGCTTGGACAGACGATAGCTGACGCTTAGTTAAATCTGGATAAGTCAATCCGGTCAGGTCAACTAAAAGACAACCGATTCAAAACTTCAAATTTGCTTAATTTTAACACTTTAACAACCCTTGAGTTACTTCTTACTTCTGCTTAGAACTTGTCTTTCAAACAAGGCTTTCACTAATTTCACCTATTATGGGATAAATGTTATTGAGGATTATTTCCATTTTACCTTTAACGATAAAATTCATTGTGTTTATACAATACTAGCCGGCAGGCTCGCTTCGCTTGCATTCTCCGACTAGCCAGGACCCCCGACGAAAAAGGAATTTCAGTGAGTCAAACAGGCTCGCTTCGCTCGCCTGCAAAACCTCTGTCAGTGTAAGCCGAGAAAAACAAATTCCGTTCAGAAGAGATTCAAAATTCATTGAACACAGCATTTCTAGACCTAATATGAACCTGTTCACCGAATTTCGATATTTTCTACCAATTTATTCTCGAAAAATCCAGGAAAAACTCTGAAAATTCCGAAAAATAGTAAAATGCTAATATTGAGCGTAACCTTGGGAACTATATCGGACATAATTTGAATCTTGATTCAATATCTTCCAAATTAATTCATCTGTAATCTCGCTGAACCATTCAATTTACAGTAAGGATTGGTCGTATTGTGATGTCGTTAAGATATGCAACCCGCAACACATCTACAATTTTGAAAACCTTTAAAATTTTGAACAATTTCGTTTCTAACACAACATTTCTAGACCTTACCTGAACCTACCTACCAAATATCAACATTTTCTACCGATTGGTTCTCGAAAAAATAAGAAAACGCTGAAAAACTATAGAAAAACTCGAATTTTTCTTAGGCGTATTCTTATAAAGTTTCAAAAATCCTTTCTTAGCGTGCGTCTAAATGTCCAACTGAACATGCCTGCCAAATTTGAACGCATTCGGTTCAGTGGATTTTTATTTCTGGTGATGAATGAATGAATGAATCAGTCAGTCATTGCCATTTCGCTTTTATAGATATAGATTGAGACCAAATAGATAATTTTCGGAACAAAATTGGAAGAGCTGAAGTAATCTTGACAGAATGTCTTTAATGCTCGATTAGACTGTAGAAGAGCAGTAAGTTAATTGTTTTCTTGTGCAGCTCTGTGTTCTTAATCTTCTAGACAAATTGATCATCTTCTCCTTCTTCTTGTTCTTGTTCTTCTTCTTCTTCTTCTTTTTCTTCTTCTTCGTCTCCTTCAAGACAAATCGCTCATTCAAGCAGATCAGAATCATTTAACACTTCAATAAACTAAACTGTTGTCTCAAGGACAGTGTCCCAATTTCAGGCTAAGACGGCATTGCAGAAACTTCGCAGTAGATTCAATCAAACGGAATCAATTTTCCACATTTCTTGTACAAAAAATCGAATAGATTGAACAATTATTATATGTTATGTCTTGATCACAAAATATGAAATCATATTCCATGAAATAAATTCGAATCAAGATTGAAAAAAAAATTCGCTCCGGCAGCTGGCGGTCGGAAAGAGTGCATTTCAAATAATGCAATTCTATGATGGCTCAAATCATATGGCTTATAATGAGCTATTCAAAAGTGCCGTCTTCGAAAAACCCATGGAAACACCATTTTTGGCAAATTATTGGCCATTTTCTCCGCCATTTTTTATTGTATTTTTTCGTTGATGACTCAAATTGTAGGGCATAATAGGGCTCCAATTCTCAAAACGATCAAGTTATTGGTCGATTTGTAGTGATTTTTCTAAACTTCCATCACCTAATTTCAACCCCTACCCTTGAACCAATTTGGCTGTTTAACGAACTTGACCGAGATATTAACACTAATGATTTATGTGCAAAATTCGGTTGCTCTCCGACAAGCCCTTCGGGAGTTATCATTTTCACAAGAATCTTTACACACATATATATATATGAATGTGAACGGACATCAAATTCGTGTTCTAGGGGCTCGGAAACGTGTAAAAAATATATCACATCATGAATTTTCGATTGTCAGGGCAAGACCAATAGTGCATTTTTCCAATGAAATGCACTAATACCAACTTATATCTTTAGCTTAGTGGACGTCTGACAATCTTAAGAGCTCCTATTATTTATTCATTCTACAGAAAATATGAAATCTATCGGTTAATAACAGTAATTTTGAAAAAAATATAAACACTTTTTCGAATGCACTAAAAATCTATATCTATAAAAGCGAAATGGCACTGACTGACTGACTGACTGATTCATTCATTCATCACCAGAACTAAAAATCTACTGAACCAGGCATGTTCAGTTGGACGTTTAGATGCTCGCTAAGAACAGATCTCAGAAACTTTTAAAGAATACGCCAAATATTTAAGTTTTTCTATAGTTTTTCGGCGTTTTCTCAATTTTTTCGTGAACCAATCGGTAGAAAATGTTGATATTTGGTAGGCAGGTTCAGATAAGGTCTAGAAATGTTGTGTTAAAATATTTTTGAATTCCGTTCAAGATTACGCCACTTATCAGTATTTTTGAAATTGTAGATGTATTGCGGGTTACATATCTTCCGCCTTTATACGACAAATTCTTACTGTAAATTTAAGGATTCAGCGAGATTACAGATGAACTAATTTGGAAGATATTGAATCAAGTTTCAAACTATGTCCGATATACTTCCCAAGGTTACGCTCAATATTAGCGTTCTACTATTTTTAAGAGCTTTTCTTGGATTTTTCGAGATAAATAGATGAAGATGCATCTTCTCCTTCTCCTCATTAATTAATTAATTGATTAATTTTTTAATTAATTAAATTAATCTAATATTCAACTCACCAACAACGTTCAGTCTAAATGCGAGCGATATCTTGGGTTCGGTGGATATCTGACACTCATAAGTGCCCGAGTCCCTCAGCTGTGGTGACGTCACTTTCAGCGTCCATTCATCGCTTCCCTCCGAGTGCTGCGACTGGAATCGCGCGTCGTTTGTATACGTCAGCACTCCTACTGTTAAGATATGCAGGTCGCGTTTCCGGATCCACGATACCTGATGAAGAAAAATTGAAAATTGATAAAAATAAGATAAATTTTACTTATCAAGAAACAACAGGAAATCGATGAAATTCATCAAGATTCTCCCAAGTACAGTGGAACTCCAATTAACCGATTATCAAAAATCGCAAAATTGACAAAACATAGCACAAGTGAAAAATTTATGTTTGATAGCGATTTTTCGATTTTTTATCGCTATTTCTGAGATTTGGGCAAGATTTACACAATCGCCGCCATTCAAATTTTTCTTCGGGTTCCGACTCTCTTAAACTTCCATTAATGATTATAACCCTTAATCTGAGGCCGCACTGCCGGTGGGTAGAGCGTGGAGGGTGGAGGGTGAATGGTAAATCTATAGAACATACATACCATCCACAGTAATATATCGTATGATTGGTATGTGTTCAGCCTCCATTTTAAAAATTTTCAAATATGGACAATATAACCTCAAAAAACAGTATGATGTCATACCATTCATTCGATGTATTACTGTGGATGGTGTGTATGTTCTATAGATTTACCAACTACCCTCCACCCTCTACCCACGGGCAGTGCGGCCTCAGCCAAAAAGCGAAATGGCACTCATTCATTCATTGAATAGTGCTACTTAAATAGTGGGCTACTATTCATAAAATAAAATCTATTTTCATTTCGAATTAGTATTTTTTATTTTAATTATTCCAAGAAATTCAAGTTTTTCAAGAACAAAATACTGTTTTAGAGCCATTACTATTCCGAAAGATTGATCGATAATACGTATTAAATTTATGTTTGAAAAACAACATTAGATATAATGCATATTCAGCACATTATCGGAATAGAATATTTAAAAGATTCAGGCTGTTGACGGGGTTGGGGCGATTTTTCTGGTATTTTTTAGTTGAAAGTAGGGTTTTTAGAACTCTATTTTTAATGATTGAACAAAAATATACAGATTGAGACTTTATGCTAATCAACCCTCACCAATATGAACTTTTTGGTCAACACTTGTGCGGTAGAGGAGGATGATTTTTTGTATTATGTTCAAAGTAGCTGTTTAGAGCACTTAATATACAAAAAAAGAATATAATAATACATAAATTAAAATTCATTTTCCAATTATATTCTATTTTAATGTATCGAAATATCTTAGATTATGGTTGGCTTCTTCTTTTTTCCTTCACATTCACTATTTCTGGGGAGGGGGGGGCCGGGCCCCCTGCCCCCCCCCTAAATACGCCACTGATTCATTCATTCATTCATTCATCAGCAGAACTAAATATCTACCAAACCGAATGCGTTCAAATTTGGCAGATATGTTCAGTTGGATCTCTAGATGCGTACTAAGAACGGATTTTTAAAACTTAATAGGGATACGGAGATTATTTGAGTTTCTCTATAGTTTTTCAGCGTTTTCTTATTTTCTCGAGAACCAAACGATAGAAAATGTTGATATTTGGTGGGCAGATTCAAATAAGGTTTAGAGATGTTGTCTTGAAATCCGTTCAAGATTACGCCAGTAACAGGTTTTTCAAAATTGTAGATGTATCGCGGGTTGCATATCTTTCGCCTTGATACAACCAATCCTTACTTCAAATTCAATGGTTCAGCGAGATTATAGATGAATCAATTTGGGAGATATTGAATCAAGTTTCAAACTATGTCCAATATACTTCCCATGGTTACGCTCAAAATTAGTGTTTTACTATTTTTCGGAACTTTTGAAAATGTTGAAATTTGGTGAACAGATGCTCAAATATTAATTTCGAATCCCTTCTCAGGCGGAGAAGGCGAGCGAAGCGAGCCTGCCGGCTGGTTGTAGATTCAAAAGAGAAGAAAGAGAAGCATCATGATCTGGAGATGGATGAGAAGGAGGAGGAGGACGATGAGGAGGAGGTGAGGAGGAGGAGTAGAAGGAGGAGGAGAAGGAGGAGGAGGAGGATGAGGAGGTGGAGTAGGAGGAGGAGGAGGAGGACGAGGAGGAGGAGAAGGAGGAGGAGAATGTGGAGTGGCGGTGGTGGAGGATTGAGGAGGAAGATAGAGAGAGACAGAGGGAGTAAGAGAGAGAAAGAGAGAGTGAGAGAGAGAGGGAGAAAGAGAGAGAGTGAGAGTGAGTGAGTGAGAGATTACAGGGAATATCCAATTACATTAGCTGAGGTTAAAGCTTTCTGAAAGTGATACCATCATTTTTCTTTTAGCAGCCGTGGTTTCTAGGGCCAAAAATATAATGGATGTGCCACAATATATTATTGAGGAAGTAACATATTGTAGTGGCAAGATAGATTCTGTCCAAGCAGAGAAGACATTCTGGCAAGATGGGAAAATTACTCCAGCTCGGTCAATATTCGTTCAAAATTCATAAATTTGTTCTCAAATTGTAGAAAACATTCTTGTCTACAATTTTAGATAAACTTTATAATTGTTGAATGAATATTGACTGAGCTGGAGTCATTCTCCCATCTTGCCAGAATGTCTTCTTTGCTTGGACAGACTGTACTGGTGTCATACTTTATTGTCTTGGTAATAAGAAGCTGGATGGGTTGTTATACTGTTGGTGGGTGGTAGAAAAGGTGGGAAAAGAAGAAGAAGAAGGAGGAGGAGGAGGAGAAGGAGGAGGAGGAGGAGGAGGAGGAGGAGGAGGAGGAGGAGGAGAAAAAGTGGGAGGAGTTGGAGGAGGAGGAGGAGGTGGACGAGGAGGAGAAAAAGTGGGAGAAGTTGGAGGAGGTGGAGGAGGAGGAGGAGGAGGAGGAGGAGGAGGAGGAGGATGAGGAGAAGGAGTAGGAGGATGAGGAGGAAGAGGAGTAGTAGGAAGATTTGTTGGAGGAGGAGGAGGAGGAGGAGAAGGAGGAGAAGCTCTTTTAAATAGATGTTGATCGAGAAGTATTGCACATTCCTTCTAAATAATTGCTACAATCCAAAATTCTCCTGTCAAGGTGGGAGAATGACTCAAGCTAGGTCAATATTGGTTCGAAAATCATCAATTTGATCTTAAATTGTAGGAAACAATTCGATCTACCACATTCATCATTCTCGAACAAATATTGACCGAGCTGGAGTCATTTTCCCATCTTGCCACAGGGTATTATTTGCTTGGACAGTATATAGGCGAATTTAATGCATGTTTGTCAAATAGACACTGAAACAGGAAACTAATAAAGAATAAAAATCTAGTAGAATAAACATCTAGAAGAGTATCTAGTTACTCCTTGTACGCTGAAGATGTGGCTCAGTGCCACGAAACGCGTCCGACAAACAAGAAAATCGTGAGTACTGTTGTAAAAGTGAAAGTCATTAGTATTTACTAAGTTATAAAGCTTATGATGAAAATCTATGTCATGTAAGAGTATTAAAAAAGCAAATAATATTTATGTGGGGTCATTTTTACCCCACACGAGTAATGCAGAGATAAAAATAATAACTGTGTAAGAGTTAGTCTTTGTTGGTAGTTGAAAAATGGTGGAAAGGGTAACTTTTAACATTTATTTGAGCTGTTCGGGAATCTTGAAACAACTCAATCCAAGCTTCAAGCAGCCACTGGAACTTACTATATACTGTATACTGTATTCTACGCACTATACTGAACTCACTATATACCGTATTCCAGCTCGTCAAGGGTAATGTATCCTTGGCATGTGCATAAACTACAACCATGAAATTTAAACCATAAATTTTGTGGCGCAAAACATTTTTACCCAGAATACAAAAGCAAGTTGCTAAACTTCCCGTAACTGCCCCATATTATATAGTCCGCCCAAGCAAAGAAGACGTTCTGGCAAAATGTTAAAATGATCCCAACTCGATCAATATTGTTTCAAAAATTATTAATTTGATATTATTTTGTAGATCAGGATGTTTTCTACAATTTAAGATCAAATTAATAATTTTTGAATCAATATTGACCGAGTAGGAGTCATTTTACCATCTTGCCAGAATGTCTTCTTTAGTGGGACTGACTATACAAGGAAGACGCTTTAATGGTGTACCTCGGGTCAAAATTGAAGGCTGTTCGTGGATAACTGTTCCTGGTTGCAGGCTCCATCAGGACAGTCGGCGAACTGTCTGCGAGTGATCAGTGAACCGAGGACAACCCCAGCTACACCAACCCGACATCGAAGACGGTCTCAGACTGTCCTGAAGGAGCCAAGAATTAATAAATGAAATATGCCAGCCGCCTTAAACTTTGAAACCAGCTACAACTGTATAATAATTTACAGCATCGTTTAGAGAGTTCAAAATTTATGGAGTGTGTTCTCTTTTTGTTTGGTTCAAAACCTACTGGCGGCTCGTGACCACGGAACAGGTGAAGTGCTGTACAGTAAAAGATACGGGCACTTCACCTGTTTAGTGGACACGAGCCGACAGTGGGTTTCGTTTTGTACAAACCCTTCTCTAACCCCTCAAACCCCCTAGTTACAATGCTTGCATCCCTTTTAATCACTTAATACTATGAATATTGGTTTATAGCTAATGCCAAAACGTTAGGCGGATTCGTCTGCTCTTTGTACAGACGATGATAAATGATAAACTAATAGATATGTCATATTGGACTATAATCTCTCTATACAGAGTGTTTCAGGAGGAATGTGCAATACTTCTCAGACTGATTCCTTACACCAAGTAGACAAAAAAGGTCCATGGGACCAACGCTTTGTTACCGAGATAACAATGGCGGAAAATTGAGATTTTTCAAAATATATTGATTTTTCAAATTTTTAGAGGCTTTAGTGAGGTTCTAAAATGGTCAATTCTTATGTAGAATTAGCTGAGGAATTCAATGGAACCAGTTTCAAGTTTGTAACTCTGACGGTTATTGAGATAATTGGAAAAATATGCTAGAAAACGCCATTTTTTCAACTTTAAGGGTTATAACTGGATCAGGAACCATAAAATTGTATTTTTTATTAATGGAAGTTGAAGAGAGTCAGATTCTGAAGAGAAAGTTGGTGGCGGCGATTGTGTAAATCTTACCCAAATCTCAGTAATGGCAATCAAAAAACGCATAATCGCTACTAAACACAAATTCATCACTTGTGCTGTTTTCTCAATTTCGATTATGTTCTCTCAACTTTCATTACTGAGATTTGGGTGAGATTTGCACCAAGACCTTCATCAATATGTAAATTTAATGGTTCAGCAAACTTATAGATGAACTAATTTTGAAGATATAAAATCAAATTTCAAACTATGTCCGATATACTTCCCAAGATTACGCTCGATTTTCGCGTTTTTCTTAGATTTTCCTAGAACAAATTGGCAGGAAAAGTTGAAATTTGGTAATTTTCTAGTAGGCTAATTCAAATAGTATTCCGTTTTTCCTTCTTCTCAGGGATACTTTATATCACTGTTTTTTATTTTAAATAATAATCAAAGTACCCTTTTCCAATTATTTATTTAATGCATTATATGTTCGACTTTTTATAGTCATTTTAAATAGTTTATTTATTATTTACTAGCCGGCAGGCTCGCTTCGCTTGCCTTCTCCGCCTAAAACCTGATTACTGGCGTAATCTTGAACGGATTGCAAAAATATTTCAACACAGAATTTCTAGACCTCATTTGAACCTGCCCACCAAATATCAACATTTTCTACCGATTGGTTCTCGATCTCGAATCAATGAAGAAAACGTTGAAAAACTAAAATATTTGGCGTATCCTTGAAAAGTTTTTAAAATCCGTTCTTAGCGCGCGTCTAAACGTCCAACTGAACATGCCTGCCAAATTTGAACGTATTCGGTTAAGTGGGTTTTAGTTCTGGTGATGAATGAATGAATCAGTCAGTGCTTTTCGCTTTTATATATAGAGATATATTATTTATAAAAAAAAAAAAGTATTCCGTTTATAGCTCACCGCTCTATCACCCAAATTTCTCACTCGGCAGGGCAGTTGAGCCGTCTGTCCCACTGTGGTGGTCACCTCTCTCCTTGTAGAATTGTCGAAATAAGGTTGGGAGAAATGCTGGTCCCAGTACCCCCCACTCTCCCCCTCCACTGTTTCGTGTTTGGGCATTTCTGTGACTGAAAAATGAAGAAGAAACCGAATTATAGTAGAAGTAGTAGTAGTAGTAGTTGTAGTAGTTTATTTATAACTAAAGATGTATTTTATAAACTTCTATAAATTTTAGAATTGATTTATAAGCTTTGAAGACTTCCATAAAAAAGTAAATTTGAATAGCTGACGGAAAACCATAAAGAAATACTCAAATTGAATTATGGAAGTCTGTAGTCTGTCCAAGCAAAGAAGACCCTCTGGCAAGACGAGGAAATGACTCCAGCTCAGTCAATATTGGTTCGAAAAATATTGATCTTGTCTCAATTGTGGAAATATTCTAATCTAAAATTTGAGACAGAATCAATAATTTTTGAACCATTATTGACCGAGCTGAAGTCATTTTGTCATCTTCCCAGAGGGTCTTCCTTGCTTGGAAAGACTATATAATGAACAACTCTGATTGAGCATTGCAAATGTTTTGTGTTAACAATCTTTCAATATATTAATTGTATCAATTTTGTGTCAATTTTGAACTCTGTATCTTTACTCCGTATCACAAAGCCGTATTTAAAAAGGCCTCAAGACTTAATAATGTATAGCATATCCCGAATGGTGTACTTGAATTAGGAGAGATATGTTATACTTGTATAGTCTGTCGAAGCAAAGAAGACATTCTGGAAAAATGGGTAAATGACTCCAGCTCGGTCAATATGAGCACAAGCATTATAAATTTAGTCTCAAATTGTAAAACAAAATGTTCCCTACAATTTGAGACAAAATTTATAACTGTTGAACCAATATTGACCAGGATTGAGTCATTTTCCCATCTTGCCAGATGGTTTTCTTTGCTTGGACATTATTCATTTATTTTTCGACAAATTACAATAAAATGGGTTAAAATAGGTTATGGCCTATCCTATAATATTAAGCGAGCAATTTCTGTATGTATGTATGTATGTTTGTATGTTTGTATGTTTGCATGTTTGCATGTTTGTACGTTTGTACGTTTGTACGTTTGTACGTTTGTACGTTTGTATGTTTGTATGAATGTGGAACCACGGATCTAGAAAACGGCTCTAACGATTTCCTTGAAATTTGAAATGTAATATAACCGTGATGGAAAAATAAGATTGCACCAGGTCTCATGTCCGGGAAAACTCTCTGGCAGGATTAATAAAAGAATAAAATATTCCTAATAAATTAATTTAATTTAATTTGAATTAAATTAAATTAATGTAATTCAGGCATAATCCCAAGTACTGCGTATAATGGCTGTTATCGTTAGCTGATCAACGCTATCTAGCGGGAGTAAATGGAGTTACATTCAAGTCTATAACACATGTTCATGCCAAAAAATTGTGAGAGGTGATCATTTCAATTTTCAATTTATTTTTAAAATAACACATTCATGTAATTCAACAGTTCTGCCGCATACAACTTTAGAGCGCAGCTCGGTTTCCATTTCATTCTTCTTCTTCTTCTTCATCTTCTTCTTGTTGTTGTTCTTCTTCTTCTTCTCCTTCTTCATCTTCTTCTTCTTTTTCTTCTTTATCATCATCATG
>CM029553.1:16833912-16866412 GCA_017141385.1 Sogatella furcifera
GAAGAAGAAGAAGAAGAAGAAGGAGAAGAAGAAGAAGAAGAAGAAGAAGAAGAAGAGGAAGAAGAAGAGGAAGAAGAAGAAGAAGAAGAAAAAGAAGAGGAGGAGGAGGAAGAAGAAGAAGAAGAAGAAGAGGAAGAAGAAGAAGATTGAAACAATATCTCCTGTTATATAAAATAAGACGAAACATAAAAGATAGATAATGATAATAAAAGTCTGTGTGAGAGAGAATAATATAGAAAGAAAACACGAATGTGTGTGTGAGTGAGAGAGAGAAAATGATAGAGATGGAGAAAAATATGAACGGGAAGAGAGAGAAAAAGAAAGTGAGGATGTAATGAAATATTGAAGAAGGATAAGTAAGAGTGATAAAAAAGGGGCAATTGAAAATAAAAATAGCACAAAATAAAAGGGGTCAAAATGAAACTAGCATGGGCAACTTTAAAACAGAACAGACCACTGCGGTTGATTTCATCATGGCTTTCGGAAACATGCAGAGATCAAAATTTTACAATAGAGAGGAAATCAAATTCAGGAGTTAGAATTTTGGACTCAACAAACTTCCTAGTCCAGTATTCTATAGTCTGTCCAAGCAGAGAAGACCCTCTGGCAAGATGAGAAAATTACTCCCGCTCAGTCAATATTGGTTCAAAAATCATTAATATGGTCTCAAATTGTAGAACAGTATGTTCTCTACAATTTGAGAGAAAATTTATAATTGTTGAACCAATATTAACCGAGCTGGAGTCATTTTCACATCTTGCCAGAGGGTCTTCTTTGCACTTCTCACACTGATGGGGAATTTTCCAACTTCTGTAACTGTATGCTCTCAACAAATTCCAAATGCTTCATAGTCTGTCCAAGCAAAGAAGACCCTCTGGCAAGATGGGCAAATTACTCCAGCTCGGTTAATATTGGTTTAAAAATTATAAATTTTATCTCAAATTGTAGAAAACATTCTGTTATACAATTTGAGAGAAAATTTATAATTGTTGAACCATTATTGACTGAGCTGTAGTCATTTTCCCATCTTGCCAGAGGGTCTTCTTTGCTTGGACAGACTATAACACCTCTAACACCTCTAGGTATTGTTTCTCTAACGGTAGAACATAGTGCAACTTACTAGACTTATAAGCCTTATTTCTGATAATGAATGTATTTTATAGTCTGTCCAAGCAAAGAAGGGCCTCTGGCAAGATGGGAAAATCACTACAGCTCAGTCAATATTAGTTCAAAAATCATTAATTTGGTCTCAAATTGTAGAACAGTATGTTCTCTACAATTTGAGATAAAATTAATAATTTTTGAACCATTATTGACTGAGCTGGAGTCATTTTCCCATCTTGCCAGTGGGTCTTCTTTGCTTGGTCAGACTATACAAGCTTATAACTTGTATGTGCTATTAGTATGTGCTTTGATCACTAACAATATTATTACTATGGGTAGATGAGATTGTTGAGTTGCCGCATTTCAATAACATTCTGAGTAATCAAGTAATTGTGTAATACTACTGTGGATGATATAGTGTAGTAGTTATTGAAGTTTTTGAAGATTCAAGAATAAAAAAATACAGCTTGGATTTTACATTACAATATAAATGAGTAGAACAATTAATGTTCCAATAAATTTCACAAAATAGAAATTTCTATTGAAGATTCAAGAAAAAACGGTAATGTAATGAATGCAAAATTTATACTAATAATAATAATAATAATAATAATAATAATAATAATAATAATAATAATAATAATAATAATAATAATAATAATAATAATAATAATAATAATAATGATAATAATAATAATAATAATAATAATAATAATAATAATATTATTATTATACTAATAATAATTCAAGGTTATTAAAATGAATTAAGAGTGTGCATTATCGAAGTGAAGAGGCGAAGATTAGACATATACAGGGTGTTTCAGGAGGAATGTGCAATACTTCTCAGGCTGATTCCTCACACCAAGTAGATAAAAAGGTTCCATGGGACCAACCCCCAAAAACGCTTTGTTACCGAGATAACAATGGCGGGAAATTGAGGTTTTTCAAAATATATTAATTTTTTTAATTTTTTAGAGGCTTCACTTAGGTTCTCAAATAGGTTCTCAACGGTTATTGAGATAATTGACAAAATATGCTGGAAACGCCTTTTTTCAACAATAAGGGTTATAACTAAATAAGGAATCATAAATTATTATTTTTTATTGATGGGAGTTGAATAGAGTCGGATTCTAAAGAAAAGGTTGAATGGCGGCAATTGTGTAAATCTTACCCAAATCTCAGAAATGGCGATCAAAAATCGCAAAATTGACAAAACATAGCACAAGTGATGAATTTGTGTTTAGTAGCGATTTTGCGATTTTTGATCGCTATTTCTGGGATTTTGGGTAAGATCTACACAATCGCCGCAATTTAACTTTGCTTTAGAATCCGACTCTCTTCAACTTCCATTAATAAAAAATACAATTTTATGATTCCTTATCCAGTAATAACCTTTATTGTTGGAAAATGGCGTTTTCTAGCATATTTTTCCAATTATCTCAATAACCGTTAGAGTTACAAACTTGGAACTGGTTTCATTGAATTTCTCAGCTTATTTTACATAGGAATTGATTGTTTTAAAACCTCACTAAAGCTTCTAAAAAATTAGAAAAATTTCTATATTTTGAAAAATCTCAATTTTCTGCCATTTTTATCTCGGTAACAAAGCGTCTTCTTTGCTTGGACAGACTATAATGTAACTGGTGCTGTAATCACATAAAAAGGCGGAGTTTGGACATATGAATGTCCAGAGAGAGAGAGTAAGCGGACGAAAGAGCGAGAAATAGAGAGTAAAGCAAACAGAACAAGATAATGAAAACTACGGAGTTAAACTAAAACTAAACAAGTATCAAATTAGTTTTAATCGACTGGTGAATTGTCCGCGTTCCGCCGTGCTGATTGAATTCAGCAGAAGTTTGTTGATGTTCATCAGTTCCATGAATTAATCAAATTCATTTGATCAAATCAAGTTAATCAAATTCATTTGATCAAATCGAAAGTTAATCAAACTCATTTGATCAAATCAATTCAGTCCCGCCATAGTTGAAAAGTAAGCAGAACACATTTCGGCGCTGCCACTAATTAATTAGATTCTGTACATAGTCTGTCCAAGCGAAGAAGACCCTCTGGCAAGAAGGGGAAATAACTCTAGCTCGTACAATATTGGTTCAAAAATTATCAATTTAATCTTCAATTGTAGAAAACATCTTGATCTACAATTTCAGAGTAAGTTTAAAACATTTGAACCAATATTGACCAAACTGTAACCATTTACCCATCTTGCCAGAGGGTCTTCACAGACTATATCATGAATTACAGTCTGGTCGAGCTTTGAAGACCCTCTGGCAAGATGGGGAAATGACTAGAGCAAGGTCAATATTGGTTCAAATGACATAAATAAGGCTTCAAATTGTAAATGAGATTGCTTCCTATAATTTGAGACTAAATTTATTATTTCAAACCCAAAATTGACCAAGCTGTAGTCATTTTCCCATCTTGCCAGAATGTCTTCCATGATTGGGCAGACAATACGAGCAAGTAATTTCAATTGAATTCCATAGTGAATTCATTCCGATTAATGAGCGGCTATTACGTGCATTGAATACGTTATTATGACGACTATTATATAGGCATAGCCAAAACATTAGGCTGTTTCGTCTGTCTCTTGTACGTGATGTAACCTACTAATTGGTGATGTAATATTGCAGGAATGTGCAGTACTTCTCAGGCTGATTCCTTACACCAAGTAGACAAAAAAGTTCCATGGGACCAACCCTCAAAAACGCTTTGTTACCGAGATAACAAGGGCGGGAAATCAAGATTTTTCAAAATATATTAATTTTTCTAATTTTTTACAGGCTTTAGTAAGGTTCTAAAATGGTCAATTCCTATGTAAAATGAGCTGGGGAATTCAATGAAATCAGTTCCAAGTTTGTAACTCTAACGGTTATTGAGATAATTGGAAAAATATGCTAGAAAAAGCCATTTTTCAACAATAAGGGTTATAACTGGATAAGGAATCATAAAATTGTATTTTTTGTTAATGGAAGTTGAAGAGAGTCGGATTCTAAAGAAAAAGTTAAATGGCGGCGATTGTGTAGATCTTACCCAAATCTCAGAAATGGCGATCAAAAATCGCAAAATCGCTACTAAACACAAATTTATCACTTGTGCTACGTTTTGTGGAATTTTGCGATTTTTGATCGCTATTTCTGAGATTGGGAAACTGGCTGTCGTGAGTAAAGGTATAGTCTACCCAAGCAAAGAAGACCCTCTGGCAAGATAGGGAAATAACATAAGCACGGTCAATATTGGTTCAAAAATTATCAATTTGATGTCAAATTGTAGGAAACAATTTGATCTACTGATACTGATGAGACAACAGAGAATTCATGGCTTTTGTCAGTATTGGACGGGATGGAGTCGTTTTCCCGTCATGCCAGAATGTCTTCTTTGCTTGAACAGACTCAGAAATATTCTACCTTATAAATTGAATAATTCAATATTTTCATTATAATATGAATTCAAAAAATGAACATACCTTGATGAGTATTAGAATTCAATTGAAGATCTGAGCATGTAATGATTAAATTTCTTCGCATATAACAGCCAATGCTTTCAAAATATTCAAATGAGACCTTGATTTGTGAGGATTAATTTTCAGATTTGAATAGCTTGTGATTAAGAGTCACTGGCGGCTCGTGCCTACGAAACAGGTGAAGTGCTGTGCAGTAAAAGATACGGGCACTTCACCTGTTTCTTGGGTACAAGCCGCCACTGGTGATTATCAAATTTGATGGAATGTTAGCACTGAATGGTTTCTCATATCGTATGCAAGAGAAGTTTTCATAATAATCTAATCCAATATAATCGCTCATTCCTTGTCATGTCTTCTCAATCCTCCTTCCATTCTACATCTTTCATTCTAGATGATTATTTAACCAATATTGACAGAACTGGAGTCATTTTCCCATCTTGCCAGAGGGTCTTCTTTGCTTGGAAAAACTATATCATCCCTTCAGTTAGGTATTGATGTTAAGCTCGATAATGCTATTGGTACATCATCTTATAGAAGTTGTGCTCAAGTCAGTACGAGCAAAGAAGACATTCTGGCAAGATGGGAAATTGACTCCAGCCCGGTCAATATTAGTTCGATAATCATAAATTTGGTGTCAAATTGTAGACAACATTCTGGTCTACAATTCGAGACAAAATTCATGATTTTTGAACGAATATTGACCGGGCTGGAGTCAATTTCCCATCTTGCCAGAATGTCTTCTTTGCTCGACCAGACTATATCAATAATCCAGCTAATTAATTAGATGTAAACTTTGGTTTTAGTAGGTTGATATTGGCTCAAGTCATCTAATTAGTGTATAGTCTCTCAAAGCGAAGAAGACACTCCGGCAAGATAGGAAAATGACTCCTGCTCAATCAATATTGGTTAAAAAATTATTGATTTGGTCTCAAATTGTAGATCATAATATTTCCTACAATTTGAGACCAAATTATCAATTTTTGAATAGATATTGCCCGAGTTGAAGAAATTTTTCCATCTTGCCAGAATGTCTTCTTTGCTTGCAAAGACTTTATCTCCAACTCCTAAGTAAGGGGATGTATGGATATTAAATAGATCAGATATATGCATATCAGAACAGATTTACTGTATATAGATATAGTTTAGAGATTAATTAGAGAATAGAATTTGATACTAACTCTCATATACAAGTACATGAGAATATACATACACATATGTATTAGAACATACATATATGTGTAAGTATATACGATAATGTAGTTAGAAAGTACTAATTAGGTTAAGATCCTTCCATATAAATTGTGGAATAGATATGAATATAGTTATGAAGGTATAATCTGTTCAAGCAAGAGAAGACCCTCTGGCATAGATGGGAAAATGACTCCAGCTTTGTCAATATTAGTTCAAAAATTGACTATTTGCTCTCAATTGTAGGAAACATTCTGATCAACAATTTGAGAACAAATTCATCGTTTTTGAAAGAATTTGAACAAAGCTGGAGTCATTTTCTAATCTTGCAAGAGGCTCTTCTTTGCTTGGACAAACTTTAGTAAAACTGAATTTGAGTAGAACATCCGTATTATAGCGTATCTATGTTGAAAATAAATATAGTTTGAAAAATGAATTGCGAATAGAGTAAGAGGAGAATAGAGAAGTATAGAGAAGAATAATAAAGATTTGTGGGAAGAATATAGAAAGAAAAAAGAACACAAGATAATTATAAGAAGAGAAACAGCACACGGCAGCACAAGAACTCTGGGGATTTGTTCTCTGCCTTGTTCTGGCGCTAATCTTATAGTTTATCGCCATCACTTCTTCTTCTTCTTCTTCTTCTTCTTCTTCTTCTTCTTCTTCTTCTTCTTCTTTGTCTTCTTCTTCTTCTTCTTCTTCCTCTTCTTCTTCTCCTCCTTCTTCTTCTCCTCCTTCTTCTTCTTCTTCTTCGTTCTTCTTCTTCTTCTTCTCCTCTTTCTTCTTTTTCTTCTTTCCTTCTTCTTCTTCTTCTTCTTCTTCTTCTTTCTTCTTCTTCTTCTTCTTCTTCTTTCTTCTTCTTCTTCTTCTTCTTCTTCCTTCTTCTTCTTCTTCTTCTTCTTCTTCTTGTTGTTTTTCTTTTTCTTCTTCACTTCTTCTCCTTCTTCTTCTTCTTGTTATTTCTTCTCGTTGTTTCCTCCTTTTTCTTGTTCCTTTCTCTCCCTGGTCTCCTTTTTCTTTTCCTTCTACTCCATCTCCTTCTTCTCCTCCAATGCTTCTTCTCACCTATTCCTCTTCCTCCTTTCTTCTTTTTCCTTCTTCTTCCTCTTCCTCTTCCTTTCCTTCATCGTCTTTTATTCTTCTTTCTTCTCTCCATCTTCGTCTCTCCTCTCATTTTCTTTTTCGTCCTTTACTCCTTCTTCTTCTCCTTCTTCACCTTCACCTGCTATTCTCCCACTTCTCTCATATTTCTCCTGTTCTTTCTCCTTCTTCCCTCCCTCCTTCTTATCCTCTTTTCTCCGTCCTTCCTTTTTACTTCTCCTTCACCACTTCCTCATCCACCTTCTCCTCCTCCTTCTCTCTATTCTTTCTGCTCTCTTTTTCTTCTACCCCCTTCTACCTTATCCTTCTTTTCCACTTCTTCCCCTTGTTCTTCTTCTTCTTTTCCTTTTCCCTTCTTTTTCTCTTCTCTTTTTTCTCTCCACTTTCTCGTCGTCCTCCTCCTTCTTCTTCTTCTTATCCTCCTCCTAATCCTCCTTCCTTCCTTTCCTTCTTCTCCTTCTTTCCTTCTTCTCTTTTTAATCTTTTTTCTCCTTCTCCTTCTCCTCCTCTCCTCCTCTTTCTTCCTCCTCCTTTTTCGTCTACTCCTGCTCCTCCTTCTTCTTCTTCTCCGCCTTTCCTTCTTCTTCTTAATCTTCTTTCTTCTATCTTCTTCTCCTCCTCCTTCTTCCCTCATCCCTTTCTTCTTCTTCCCTTTTCTTCTTCTCCTTCATCTTCTTTCTCTCTTCTTTTCTCCTCCTCCTCCCTCCTCCTCCTCCTCCTCCTCCTTCTCCTCCTCCTCCTCCCGCCCAACTCCTTCACAGCCTACCCATCTGTTTCTCATTACCGGTCACTCCAATCTCTGGCTGAATCACTCCCCAGCGCCCTCTAATCCAACCCTACTATGACCCTGCAATGTCACCTGCATTCTAAAATAAAATAAAAAAGAAAGAAAAACCTCTATTCACAAATTTTCCCAATCTCACGCTGCATTTTCCCATTTCCGCATTAAATTTCCACTCTTCTCTCACTCTCACACACTTTCTCTCGCTCACTCACTCTCTTTCTCTCTCAATCTCTCTCTTTCTCTTTCTTTTCGCCTTTTCAATTAGATAACTTACACTCCTTATTCATTTTGCAGAACCTCCAATTGAAAATTTGTATAAATTTTGCATTCATTACATCACCGTTTTTCGTATTTTTACTAGAAGTCTCTATTTTGTGAAATTTATAGGATAATTTTGTTTCACTCATTCATATTACAATGTATAATCTAAGCCGAATTTTGTTATCTATTTGAATAAAGTAATCTAATCTCTCTCTCTCTCACACACACTCTTACTCTCTATCATTCCCTCTCTCTCTCTCTAACTTGTGTTTAACTTGTCTAATCTAATCTAATCTCTTTCTGTCTCTTACTCTTCTACACTGTCTTTTATCTATCATTACCTCTCACCTTCACATACTTCTCCTCTCTCTTACTCACTCTCTCTCTAATTATATTTATCTCATTCACTCTCATTCCCCTTTTTACTCTTCTTTTCTCCTCTTCTTCTTCTTCTTCTCTCATTCCCATTCTTCTTCTTCTTCTTTTCTTCTCATTCTTCTTCTTCTTCTTTTTCTTCTCATCTTCTTCTCCTTCTTTTCTTCTTCTTCTTGTTTTTCTTCCGTCATCTTGTTTTTCTTCTTCTTCTTCTTCTTCTTCCGTCTCCTTCTTCTTCCTTCTTCCTCTCCTTTTCTTCTTCTTTTCTCTTTTCTCCGTCTTCTTGTTCTTCTTGTTTTTGTTGTTGTTCTTCTTCTGCTTCTTCTACTTCTTCCGTCTTCTTTTTCTTATTCTTCTTCTTCTTGTCCTTCTTCTTCCTCTTCTTCTTCCTTTTCTTGTTTTTTGTTGTTCTTCTTCTTCTTCTTCTTCTTCTTCTTCTTCTTCTTCTTCCTTCTTCTTCTTCTTCTTCTTCTTCTTCTTCTTCTTCTTCTTCTTCTTCTTCTTCTTCTTCTTCTTCTTTCTCCTCCTTCTTCTTCTCTTTTTTCTTCTTCTTCTTCTTCTTCTTCTTCTTCTTCTTCCTTCTCTTCTCTTCTTCTTCTTCTTCTTCTTCTTCTTCTCTTCTTCTTCTTCTTCTTCTTCTTCTTCTTCTTCTTCTTCTTCTTCTTCTTCTCTTCTTCTTCTTCTTCTTCTTCTTCTTCTTCTCCTTCTTGTTCTTCCTTCTCTCTCTTTTCTTCTTCTTCTCCTTCTTCTTCTTCTTCTTTTTCTTCTTCTTCTTCTTCTTCTCTCCCTCACTATCGAACTCTCTTTCATTTCCTTCCTCATATTTCTGTCCTTTCTTAGCACTCCCACAGATTGTGTTCCTGCAATAAAATCGTCTCGACTTGTTTGAAACAAACAAGAAATTGATTTCTCTATCGTCCCAAGATATAGACCGGCCAAGCAAAGAAGACTCTCTGGCAAGATGGGAAAATGTCTCCAGCTCGGTCAATATTGGTTCAAAAATTACTGATTTGATCTGAAACTTTGGGAAACATTCTCACCTACAATTTGAGACCAAATTTATAATGTTTGAACCGATATTGATCGAGCTGGAGTCATTTACTCATCTTGACAGAGGGTCTTCTTTGCTTGTCCCTGGAAATTCGATGCTCTGTGAAGTGAGTATTATTTTTCTCCAACTTGATTTTTATCATTAATCATATGTTTGACTGTCGAATTGAATGAATTCAAACCTGGCGCTAAAAGTTGACCACAGAATGGCGGACCGTGCGTCTTCCCTTTTTATAGAGCCCTAGTGACTGATAAGCAGCTGATAGCGAAAATTATACTAACGAAATCATTCAACGATAATAAGAATATATGAAATTGAAAGACAGAATGAGCAAAAGAAAGAGGGAAAGTGGAAAGATAAAAAAAGAATAGAATATGTTAATTTGTTAATTAATTGTTAATTTTTTATGAGGTGAAGACCACATAAGCTCATAGGCGAATGAAATGGATGATAGATGACGACTACTTTTGGTAGTCGGGACCGACATCTCGTCCTCAAAGAGTGGTCGTATCTATGTGATTGTGCTATGGTCAAAATTGTTCTCCGATTCGAACCAGTCCACCTGGTTATCAGAAGCTTATCACTCCTCCAACGAGCCCCGTTGACTGCCTTTATTTGAAGAGGGAGGAAGAGAGAGAGAGAGAGACAGAGGGAGAGAGAGAAAATACAGAATGAAATCTAACCGCTTTCGGACAGCGCAGCCTTTGAGAACAATCTACAGAGTATTGGCGCGTTGTATACGATTTAAATGCATTCCCGCCAAAAACCCTTCCCCCACTGACAACAACCCCCCCACCAACCATACCCCCCAACTACCCCAAATTATCGGCGGCCTCACAAAACCGACCGACCGACCGTTCTGCTTTCAAAACCAACAGTTCCAATTAATAAAACTACCCCTAATGTCTATGGAAGACATTCTGGCAAGATGGGAAAATGACTCCAGCTAGGTCTATATTAGTTCAACAATCATGGATTTGGTCTCAAATTGTAGGAAACATTCTGTTCTACAATTTCAGATTAAATTTGTGATTTTTGAAGCAATATTGACCGAGCTGTAGTCATTTCCCCATCTTGCCAGAGTGTCTTCTTTGCTTGGACAGACTACCCTGACCAACAGAACGAATGGAATTTGCAATGTGCAATGACATTCCTACCCTATAATCAGTCCAAGCAAAGAAGACCCTCTGACAAGTTGGGAAAATGACTACAGCTCGGTCAATATTCGTTCAACAATTATCAATTCAATCACAAATCGCCGATCAAAATGTTTTCTACAATTCGAGACCTAATTTGTGATTTTTGAATCAATATTGACTGAGTTGGAGTCATTTTCCCATCTTGCCAGAGGGTCTTCTTTGCTTGAACAGACTTTACGCTGTATAGATAGGAATTGGTGAAACAAGATAGATCGTATATCACTTGTATAGTCTGTCCAAGCAAAGAAGACCCTCTAGCAAGATGAGAAAATGACTCCAACTCGGTCAATATTGTTTCAAAAAGATTGATTTGGTCTCACTTGTAGCAAAAATTTCAATCTACACTTTCAGACCAAATCAATAATTTTTGAACCGATAATAACCGAGCTGAAGTCATTTTCTCATCTTGCCAGAGGGTCTTCTTTGCTTGGGCAGAATATATGAGGATTACTTTCCTATGATGGTACAGTCATCATAAATTAAAATAATTGAGGCTAAAATACCATTAGGCTGATTTCACACTGGTGTTTTAATGTATCATGTATTGATAAAAGTGTATTGAGATACAGTATCACACTCAAACCAAAACACCTTATTAAATTAGAGCTTACACATTTATGTATTAATACATCGATATCTGGTACCGAGCTTTGCTCTGAAGCTGCGGCCGAACTGTTGAATCACATAGGCTAAATATCTTATTGTAAAAAAAATCAAAATTGATATGATCACCTCTCACAATTTTTTGTCATGAACATGGATTATAGACTTGAATGTAACTCCATTCAGGTAAGAGAATACAAATGTTGTCAGATTCACAAAGTTTATTTAAACCATACTTAAGTTTCAATGCTCAGGGCATCATTATCAGTGAAGAACTGAGTTTTTTTTATATTTATAGATACACATTGGAAAATTGCTTGTTTCGGTTGTCTCTCGACTGCTTGAACCTAAAATGAACAAACAATTATAGTAACATTTTTTGTGTTAATGCTTTGGTTAAAGTCCCGACAACGAAATTCGGGAATTCAGCATTGCTGTGACTTGTTTATGTCGTGGCTAAAACTAAGCCACTCTAGTCGCACACATACACATGCAGAGCTTTTGTTTATCTCATCTCAAGCCATCGGGAATGGACTATAGATGAACGTATCCAACTCTATCTATCGGCAAACTTGGGAACTAACACGAACCACTTCTTGCACCGCCCTGCTCGACTGTGATTGGTGGAGGCGGGGCTAGTCGGAGGCGACGGCCAATAGCATTGCGAGGATATTTTCAAGCCGGTACAACTGAATATAGTCTGTTCAAGCAAAGAAGACATTCTGGCAAGATGGGGAAGTGATCTCAGCTCGGTCAATATTTGTTCAAAAATTATTGATTTGGTCTCAAATACTGTATTGTGAATCAGAATGTTTCCCACTATTGACACCTGATCGATAAATTTTGAACCATAATTGACCGAACTTGACTCAATAATATTGACCGAGAAATGACTGAAGCTCGGTCAATATTGGTTAAAAAATTATTGATCCAATCTCAGTTGTTCAAACAACTGTCGGAAAATGACACAAGCTCGGTCGATATTGGTTCAAGATTTATTGATTTGGTCTCAAATTGTAGATCAGAATGTTTCCCACTATTGAGACCTAATCAATAATTTTTAAACCAATATTGACCGAGATCGACTCAATGATATTGACCGAGAAATAACCCACGCTCGGTCAATATTGGTTCAAAAATTATTGATCTGAACTCAAATTGTATAGCAGAATTTTTCCTACTATTGAGACCTGATCAATAATTTTGAATCAATATCAACCGAGCTTGACTATAATATTGACCGAGAAATGACTGAAGCTCGGTCAATAATGGTTCAAAAAATATCGATTTGGTGAAAAGGGAAAGAAGAGAGAATTGTCAAAGAAAGAGAAGCAGGATAATGAGTGGAATGGAGAAGGCGTGAAAATTGTTAGTGAAAATGGAGAAGAATGTGTGAAGTTTGAGAAAACTAAGATAATTGTCAATAAAGGAAAAGAAGGATAATCAGTAAAAGAGAATAACAGAAAGTAGAAAGTGGAAGAGAAGGAGAATAATGAGTGGAAAGGAAATTGAGGGAAAATTGTCAGAAGAAGAGGTAGCCTATTATAATGTCAGTAGATTGAGAACTTGAAAATAATTGTGAGTTAAAGAAAAAAAAACAATCAGTGAAAAGAAGAAGGAAAGAGAAATGTCAATGAAAATGGAAAAGAGCAATCACTGAGAAGGAAAAGAAAAGAGAATTTTCAGTGAGAAAAATAATTGAACAAACAGACATTCAATTTATTTCTTGTCACAGATATAGTCTGACCAAGCTAAGAAGACATTCTGGCGAGATGAGAAAATGACTCCAGCTCGATCAATATTGGTTCAAAAATTCTAAATTTGATCTCAAATTCTATAAAACATCCTGCTCCACAATTTGAGACCTAATTGATAATTTTTGAACCAGTATTGACAGAGCTGGAGTCATTTTCTCATCTTGCCAGAATGTCTTCTTCGCTTCGACAGACCGCTGTGTTCTGGCAAATAGGGATACAAGACAAAAAAATACTCCTTGTTATAAAACAAAAAGCCACTGGCGGCTCGTACCCACGAAACAGGTGAAGTGCCCATATCTTTTACTGTACAGAACTTCACCTGTTTCGTGAGCACGAGCCGCCAGTCCAAAAAAGCCATTACAAACTCTTCTCTTTCAGGTTTTTTTCAATTTCAGGACAAAGACATGTATGTTATAGACTGTCCAAGCGAAGAATACATTATGGCACGATGGGAAAAGACTCCAGCAGCACAGTCAATAATTGTTAGAAAGTTATCAGTTTGGTCTCAAATTGTAGTGATCATTTTGATCTCCAATATTAGACTGAATTTATAATTTTTGAAGCAATATTGAACGAACTGGAGTAATAGACTGACAGACTGTCCAAGCAATGGAGACATTCTAACAAGATTCGAAAATGACTCCAGCTCGGTAAATATTCCTTAAACAATTATCAATTCAATCTCAAATCGTAGATCAGAATGTTTTCTGAAATTTGAGACCAAATTTGTAATTTTTGAACCAATATTGATCGAGCTGGAGTAATTTTCTCATCTTCCTAGAGGCTCTTCTTTGCTTGGACAGAATGAAGGTAGAATTATCGAAGTAAAGACTGTCCAAGCAAAGAAGACATTCTAACAAGATTCGAAAATGACTCCAGCACAGTCAATATTTGTTCGAAAATCATACATTTGAACTTAAATTGTAGGAAAAATTTTGATAGACAATTTCAAACCAAATTTATAATTTTTGAACCAATATTGAACGAGCTGGAGTAATTTTCTCATCTTGCCAGAATGTCTTCTCTGCTTGTACAGAGTATATCAATTCAGTTTAATCGAAAAAGTGTGATAAATCTTTTTAAACCGTGTAATACTCTTCAATCCGATTTCATTCCAATTATCGATGGCGGACTTATCAATCACAATCATCGACGTTTGACTTATCGATTACAATCATCGTTTTCGAATTTATCGAAACATCCATTCGTTTGATTCAAGGAAGTGAGATGATAAATCTTTGAACCGTAAATATTCTCAATTCTGATTTCCACCATTCATAGAAAGGAATTGGAGCATGAATAACAGTTGCATTCAGAACTATGGTGTATCCAAGCAAAGAAGACATTCTGGCAAGATGGGAAAATGACTCCAGCTCGGTCAATATTGGTTCAAAAATCATAAATTTTGTCTCAAATTGTAGAGCAGAATGTTGTCTAAAATTTGAGACAAAATTCATGATTTTTGAACTGATATTGACCGAGCTGGAGGCATTTTCCCATCTTGCCGGAGGGTCTTCTTCGCTTGGAAAGACTGCTACCAATCTCTTTTCAATAGAGTTCAAGATAAGCACATTCATATATTTTGCAGAAGCTGGGAAGACACGCCGTTTAGATACACTTAACATGGTAATGGAGGATCTTCTAAGCTCGCGTGATCTGTACAGTCTGTCCAAGCGAAGAAGACCCTCTGGCAAGATGGGAAAATGACTCCAGCTCGGTCAATATTGATTCGAAAATGAATAATTCAGTCTCAAACTGTACATTCGAATGTTTCCTACATTTATGAACCAAATATATAACTTTTGAACCAATATTGACCGAGCTAGAGTCAGTTTCTCATCTTGTCAGAGGGTCTTCTTTACTTTGACAAACTATAGTAGTATCTGCTTAATGTCTGAATTGGAAATACACTCGATTCCATTTTTGGGATTGGATTTTCAAGTTTCTGAATCGCTTCATTTAGCCTATTCACCATTCACAAAACAGGTGAAGTGCTGTACAGTAAAAGATACCGGCACTTCACCTGTTTCGTGGGTACGAGCCGACAGTGCATCCATTTGTTTATTCTTCCAGTTCTTTCAAAATTTTCAGACCAATGTTCATCCCGACTCTCTTAGTTCTTCCAAATCAATGCATAAATATATTGTCTGTCCAAGCAAAGAAGACATTCTGGCAAGATGGGAAAATGACTCCAGCTTGGTCAACATTGGTTCATATCAACAATTGTTATGAATTTGGTCTCAAATTGTATGAAACATTCGGATCTACAATTTGAGAACAATTTGATGATTTTGAACCAATATTGACCGAGCTGGAGTCATTATTCCATCTTGCCAGAATTATCATTACAAGAATAAAAAGCCCTCGTGTAAGATGAGAAAAAGATTCCAGCTCGGTCAATATTTGTTTGTAAATTATTAATCACAAATTGCAGATCATAATGTTTCCTACAATTGAGACCAGATAAATAGTTTTTGAAACAATGTTGACCGAGATCGACTCAATGATATTGACCGAGAAATAACCCACACTCGGTCAATATTGATTTAAAAATTATAGATCTGAACTCAAATTGTAGAGCAGAATGTTTCCTACTATTGAGACCTGATCAATAATTCTGAATCAATATCAAACGAGCTTGACTCAATGATATTGACCGAGAAATGACTGAAGCTCGGGCAATATTGGTTCAATATTGAGCTGGAGTCATTTTATCATCTTGCCAGAGGGTCTTCTTTGCTTGGACAGACTATGGATGTACGATTTTAGAACGGAAATAAACATCTCTTACTTATTAGTAATTTGTAACGATATTATCTTATTTAATTGTATTTCTATTCTCTTGTAACATTTTTTATTAATTTCGTATGTTATTGTAACTATCAATTTATCAATCTCTCATTATTGTGTTATAGTATGTCCAAGCAAAGAAGACCCTCTGGCAAGATGGGGAAATGACTCCAGCTTGGTCAATATTTGTTCAAAAATTATCAATTTGATCACAAATTGTAGGAAAAAATCCCATCTACTATTAAGACCACATTTATAATTCTTGAACCAATATTGACCAAGCAGGAGTCATTTTCTTGCCAGAGGGTCTTCTTTGCTTGGACAGACTATACAGCTGTTGCAATCTCCATTTTGTAACGTTTGAATAAGACCCACTGGCAAGATGGGAAAGTGACTCCAACTTGGTCAATATTTGTTCAAAAATTATCAATTTGATCACAAATTGTAGGAAAAAATCCCATCTACTATTAAGACCACATTTATAATTCTTGAACCAATATTGACCGAGCAGGAGTCATTTTCTTATCTTGCCAGAGGGTCTTCTTTGCTTGGTCAGACTATACAGCTGTTGCAATCTCCATTTTGTAATGTTTGAATGAACCGCTAATCGGGGAGGAGCTTGTCTAGGCCAATGGTGGACGTTCACTGTGATTGGTTCAAGCAACTACCAATAGCGGTGCTTGACTGCTAGTACAAATCCGTCAATACTGCTGCTTTTAACTCTAAGTTCCAGTTCATCAGAAATTGACGATATAGTTGTGCCAAGCACAGAAGAGCGTCTTGCAAGATGGCGGAGGGAAGTGAGAGTGTAACTACGCATGCGCAGAACTTAGAATTCCAGGGTAAAATCACTTCGGCCAACCTACCGTTATTACAATAATCATAATGATATTGATTTCACGAATGAAAATATATATTTAATTATTTAATCATTGGCATATAAATATAAGTACCAATCATAACATAATGTGTAAAGAGGGCTTGAAAAGTGAGTAATTCCACTTCAAAGTTTTAGATCCTTGTAATTGATATTAATATCAAGTGTTCACAAATTTAATACCAACTGTAAATTTTTAACTGAACAATTTTCATTTTGACTACTGGCAGCACTTAATGGCAGCCATGTTGCCAAAAACTCTTCAGTTCTTGACACAACTATATATGGATAGATTTGTTATCAAAATCTTAGCCTTCCAGTAAAAAATTGGTGAAAATTAAAAAATATGGTATTTTTTCATATGCGTCATGTTAGATTTCTGATCTGAACCATATAATTTTCTAGACTGTCTTACCATTTTTCTAGTTTCCTCAAATTGTAAAAACCTTCTCTTCGATAAACTTGGTTTACCTGTGGTTGGTCTCCTAGACCTTTTCTTGATATAGTCTGTTTAAGCAAAGAAGACATTCTGGCAAGATGGGAAAATGACTCCAGCTCGGCCAATATTCGTTGAAAAAATTGTGAATTTGATCTCAAATTGTAGAAAACATCCTGTTCTACAATTTGAGACGAAATTAATAATTTTTGAATAAATATTGATGGAGCTGTAGTAATTTTCCCATCTTGCCAGAATGTCTTCTCTGCTTAAACATACTTTACTTAACCATGTTCTTATCAATCTTTTTCCAATGATGTAATGAGATTATGAGCATGATACTCACTCACTGGCAGCTCGTGCCCACGAAAAAGGTGAAGTGCTGTACAGTAAAAGATACGGGCACTTCACCTGTTCCGTGGTTACGATTAATGTACTCACTATTAATTTATTGTGTGACCGGTTCTTTGAAAATTTTTTAGATCACTCAAATACAAGTGCTTGATGGATGCTTGCAAAACCAATCGTGCTTTGCACCGATCGCAATCAACACCAATAATCTACGTTCCCTCCAAATTTCTACGAATTCGGCGCGAAAACGATCAATTATTGAGAGGTTTCAATTCAAAGCACTGAATCCCATCAATTTCAAAAGCCTACAAAGTTTGAATCATTAGTATAGTCTGTCCAAGCAAAGAAGACATTCTGGCAAGATGGGAAAATGACTCCAACTTGGTCAATATTCGTTCATAAACTTTGAATTTGGTCTCAATTAGTAGAAAAGATTTTCTGTACAATTTAGACCAGATTTATAATTTTTAAACCAATATTGACCGAGCTGGAGTCATTTTCCCATCTTGCCAGAATGTCTTCTTCATTTGGACAGAATATACCATCAATTTCAACTGCTTACAAAGTTTGATTCATTAGTACTTTACACGTAGGAGTGTGATTCCCAAAATCGTTCATTTTTATTTCTAGAATAATGTCATTGATCCCTAAACTTTTGCTCAATTTTGACCCTTTGCTTGTTTCCATCGATGGGAATAAGTAACCCACATTTTAGGATATATTATTAGTGGAATAAATCAGAGATATCGTCTGTCCAATCAAAGAAGACCCTCTGGCAAGATGGGAAAATAACTCAATCTCGGTCAATATTTGTTCAAGGATTATACATGAACGATTTGAGGATTTGAGGATTCATTATAGGTAAAAAAATCAGGGATAGTCTTTCCAAGCGAAGATGACCCTCTGGCAAGATGTAAAATGAATCCAGCTTGGTCAATATTGGTTCAAAAATTATCAATTGTTCTCAAATTGTAGATCCAAATCATTCATACAATTTAAGAACAAATTGATACTTTTTGAACTGAAATTGACCAAGCCAGAGTTATTTTCCCATCATGCCTGAATGTCTTCTTTGCTTGGACAGACTGTAGTTGAAAAACTCTACAGTACATGAGTCATAATAATAATTATCGGAAAGGATAAAGCTGGAGATGAAGAACAAGAAGGGAGATGAGACATATCGAAAAAATGATAGATATGTGGAGGTGGAATGATTGAGATTAATGAGTTATACTGTCAAGAAGAGATTTGGGTAAGATTTACACAATCGCCGCCATTCTACGTTTTCTGTAGAATCCGACTCTCTTCAACTTCCATTAATAAAAAATACAAATTTATGATTCCTTATCCAGTTATAACCCTTATTGTTGAAAAATGGCTTTTCCTAGCATATTTTTCCAATTATCTCAATAACCGTAAGGCTGAGGCCCCACTGCCGGTGGGTAGAGCCTGGAGGGTGGAAGGTAGTTGGTAAATCTATAGAACATACACACCATGCACAGTAATACATCGTATGAATGGTATGTGTTCAGCCGCCATCTTGAAATTCTTCAATGAAGTTACAGACTTCAGACTTGTTTCATTGAATCCCTCAGCTAATTTTACATAGGAATTGATCATTCTAGAACCTCAGTAAAGCCTCAAAGCCATAATTTGATACATGACATCAATCATTAATGACAACTTTTCTGTTTAAGAATCATGTAATCATTCTATTATAGGTATTGTAACTTGTAATATTATACATAGAACAGCTTCCGGAACTTTAATTGCGTTGAAACAAGGATCCAGCTGTTGTCTCAATCAGCCTTGCAAACGACCAGCCCTATCAGATGGGGAAGCAGATCAGCTGTGATCAGCTGTATAATCTGTCCAAATAAAGAAGACATTCTGACTCGATGGGATTATGACTCCAGCTCGGTCATTATTGTTTCAGCAATTATAAATCTGGTCTCAAATTGTAGAAAACATTCTGATCTACAATTCAAGACCAAATTTGTGATTGTTGAACCAATATTGACCAGGCTGGAGTCATTTTCCCATCTTGCCAGAATGTCTTGTTTGCTTGGACAGATGTATATCTCTGTGATTGGGGGTCCTAATACGCATTTTGGCAGTAGTGCCAAACAAATCATTTGGTTTGTTGAACGCAAGAGTGATTCTGTCAATAAGAGGAAGAGGGTGAGAGAGAGAGAGAGAGAGAGAGAGAGAGAGAGAGAGAGAGAGAGAGAGAGAGAGGAGAGAGAGTGAGAGAGAGAGAGAGAGTGAGGGATAGAGAGTGAGAGAGAGTGAGAAGAGTGAGAGAAAGTGAGAGAGAGAGTAGAAAGTGGAAGTGAGAGTAAGTGAGAGAGAGAAAGTGGAAGTGAGAGTTAGTGAGAGAGAGAGTCTTGTGTTGGTTCATGATAGATATGATAGGGTTTACAAACTGGTCCCTAATATCGAACAGATTACCATATCTGACAAAGCCTAAATAATCATCATTATGTCAGACGGCTCATGTTCCTCCTTCCTCTTCTTCTTCTTCCACTACTACTACTTCTTCTTCTCCATCTTCCTCTCTTCTTCTTCTTCTTCTTCTCCATCATCATCTTCTTCTTGTTCTTGTTCTTGTTCTTGTTCTTGTTCTTGTTCTTGTTCTTCTTCTTCTTCTTCTTCTTCTTCTTCTTCTTCTTCTTCTTCTTCTTCTTCTTCTTCCTTCTTCTTCTTCTTCTTCTTCTTCTTCTTCTTCTTCTTCTTCTTCTTCTTCTTCTTCTTCTTCTTCTTCTTCTTCTTCTTCTTCTTCTTCTTCTTCTTCTTCTTCTTCTTCTTCTTCTTCTTCTTCTTCTTCTTCTTCTTCTTCTTCTTCTTCTTCTTCTTCCTCCTCTTCCTCCTCTCCTCCTCCTTCTCCTCCTCCCTCCTCCTTCTTCTTCTTCTTCTTCTTCTTGTTCTTCTTCTTCTTCTTCTTCTTCTTCTTCTTCTTCTTCTTCTTCTTCTTCTTCTTCTTCCTTCTTCTTCTTCTTCTTCTTCTTCTTCTTCTTCTTCTTCTTTTCTTCTTCTTCCTTCTTCTCCTTCTTCTTCTTCTTCTTCTTCTTTCTTCTTCTTCTTTCGCTACCTTTCATACTCCTTCTCCTTCTTCTTCTTCTTCTTCTTCTCCTATATCATTCTACAGTCTGTCCAATCTTCTTCCTCTTGTTCTTCTTCTTCTTCTCCTTCTTTTCCTTCATTTTCTTCTTCTTCTTCTTCTTTCTTCTTCCTTCTCCTCCTCCTCCTCCTCTTCTTCTTCTTGTTCTTCTTCTTCCTCTTCTCCCTACTTCTTCTTCTTCTTCTTCTTCTTCTTCCTCCTCATTCTCCTATTCTTCTTCTACTTCTTCTTCTTCTTCTTCTTCTTCTTCTTCTTCTCCTTCTTGTTCTTCTTCTTCCTCCTCTTCTTCTTCTTACTTCTTCTTCTTCTTCTTTCCTTCATCATCATCTCATCACGAGACATCCTCTACTGAAAGCATTATCCTGATCTAAATTTAGTGTAAAAGAAAAAGGAATTAATATATTTTGGAAATCGAAGTATCAGTCAATATCATCAAACTCTGATGAACTGTAACTTATAGAGTAAAAAGCAGCAGTATTTCTCCCAACAGTGAAGCATTGCTATTGGTAGTTGCTTGAACCAATCACAGTGAACGTCTGTCATTGGCCTAGACAAGCCCCTCCCAGATTAGCGGCTCATACAAATGTTACAAAATGGCGATTCAAACAGCAAAACGAATAATAATTATTTATTAATTTATTCATTAACAAGATTGGATTATATTCAATGGAAAATCAATAAATATATCCAATACAACAACATACAAAATACATAGATATTACCTAATTCTTGGGGCTACTATACTTATCAAAGGTTTTTAAATCAAACAAAATTTTATTGCCTCGAAAGTTTCTACAATAGTATATTACATAATGAGTTTGGAAAAGGCGTTTTTACAAACGAATAATTATGTTCTCCAAACGAGCGGTACGCGAGTTTGGAAAATAATTATGAGTTTGTAAACTTTTCCACACGAATTATGTACATTTTTTTCGTCATACTAGACTGAGAAGGATTTATTAAAACCTCAAACAACTGAAAACATCAACTGAAGCCAACATAACCTCAACACAACACTAGTGAACAAACGCACACAGTGAACTGTCATGGCGGCTCGTTCGACTCGTTTATTCATACGTCAGAGTTCCGAAAAAACAGCTGGGATGGATTTTCAGTGCTGTAATAATCATCGTGACGATGACTAGTGCTGTAATAATCATCAAAATGATTCAGAACAGCTGATCTTTGATTCTCCTGTAAACGGCAATTTTCCAAAAGCAAATCTAGCTTGGAAAGTTGTGTATTACATACGAGTATGGCGAAAAAACAATTAATGTAGATCTCAGAACCCCATTGGAATATTATTTTAATAGGGTAGAGATACACATCAATTGGAAACTTTGAGAATAAATAGGAAATGTTATGAAAGAATAGGAATACAATGGAATAATATCGTAACAAATTACATAATGTAGAAATAGCGATCAAAAACCGCAAAGTCGCTACTACAAAATTTCTACTTGTGCTATGTTTTGTCAATTTCGCGATTTTTGATCGCTATTTCTGAGATTTGGGTAAGGTTCACTCGAACGTCGACATTCAACTTTTCCTTCTGAATCCGACTCTCTTCAACTTCCATTAATAAAAAATACTAATTTATGATTCGTCCTTATCCAGTTATAACCCTTATTGTTAAAAAATGGCGTTTTTAAGCATATTTTTCCAATTATCTCAATAACCGTTAAAGTTACAAACTTCAAACTGGTTTCATCAAATTCCTCAGCTAATTTTACATAGGAATTGATTATTTTAGAACCTCACTAAAGTCTCTAAAAATTAGAAAAATTAATATATTTTGAAAAATCTCTACTTTCCGCCATTGTTATCTCGGTAACAAAGCGTTTTTGGGGGCTGGTCCCATGGAACTTTTTTGTCTACTTGGTGTAAGGAATCAGCCTGAGAAGTATTGCACATTCCTCCTGAAACACTCTGTATATAGTTCTTCAACCAATATTGATCGAGCTGTAGTCATTTCCACATCTTGCCAGAGGGTCTTCTCTGCTTGGACAGACTCCATTTTTCACTAACCGATTCCTAATATTATATGATTTATCATTCACAATATAGTAGTAGTCTTTCTAAGCAAAGAAGACCCTCTGGCAAGATGGGGAAATGCCTCCAGCTCGGTCAATATTCGTTCAACAATAAAAAATTTGACTTGAATTGTAAGAGCAGAATGTTTCCTACAATTTACAACCAAATTTATTATTTTTAAACAGAAATTCACGGAGCTGAAGTCATTTTTGCATCTTGCCAGAGGGTCTTCTTTGCTTGGACAGACTGTATGTGATATGGGCAAGGGTTGGTTTCGATTAAAGCCGAAGCTGTAAGGGTGAGAATTCATTTTCGGAAGCTTGATTTATTTCGCATGAACGGTATATATTATATATAATAGCCTACTTAACGATGGATGAGGTCGTATAACGTATTACAGGGAGATGTTCCCATACTATACTCTGTCCAAGCAAAGAAGACTCTCTGGAAAGATGAAAATTATGACTCCAGCTCTGTCAATATTTGTTCAAGAATTATAAATGTGGTCTCAATAGTAGATCGAATTGTTTTCCACAATTTGAGATCAAATTAATAATTGTTGAACCAATATTGACCGAGCTTGAGTCATTATTCTTCTATCTTGCCAGGGGGTTTACTTTGCTTGGACAGACATGTCTCATATGAAGGTTGAATGGAGCTATGGAGAGACTTCAATTCAATTTATTTGTTCGCATAGGACAATTACTTTCATTTATGTGATTGGACTATATTCAATAATATTCTATTTTAATATAATAATTCATATATTCTATTTATAATAATGTAAATATTCTATTTTAATATATTTTAATAATAATAATGAATCAGAAGTACACCTTGAACAATCTCTTCTTTGCTTGAATATTCTATTTCTTCGAAAAGACTATAGGCCTATACTGTTATAATATAGTCAAGCAAAGAAGACCCTCTGGCAGGATGGGAAAATGACTCAAGCTCGGTCAATATTAATTCAATAATGATACATTTGGTCTGTGCTTTTACCCTTTATTGTATAATTTCTCGAATGAATTAATTGAAGAGAACATTCAGCACTACAATTTAAGACCAAATTGAAAAAAAACAATGAATACTGACCGAGCTGGAGTCATTTCCTTATCAGCTCGGTCTATATTGGTTCGAGAATCATCAATTTGATCTCAAATTGTAGGAAACAATTTGATCTACTATTGAAACCACATTTAAAATTTTTGAACAATAATATTGACCTTTCTTGGACTGTACTTGAATTTTTACCCATATCACGAAACCCCAACACTTAGCTTCCGGTCTCAGAAAGCTGGTAAGTACTATCCCCTGTCCTTTTTTTCTAGAGAGAAAGAGAGAGAGAGAGAGAGAGAGTGTGTGTGTGTGTGTGTGTGTGTGTGTGTGAGTTTTCCTTCAAGGAGGAGATGGGAAATTGTTGGAAAACCTCGTTTTTGATAAATGACACACTTTTCCGGTACACAATCTTTTGGCGCCAAAATTGGATACTAAACCGCTGTACCAACCCCAAAAGGCGGGCATGTTGGTACAATCTATCCAAGCAAAGAAGACATTCTGGCAAGATGCAAAAATAACTTCAGCTCGATCAATATTAGTTTAAAACTGTATTAATATTACAGTTCATGAATTTGAACTAATTAGTTTGTCTAAAACTGTAGATCAGAATGTTTTCTGAGAGGAGAGGAAGTAAATGTGGAGAAAGAATAGGAGGATGAAGGAATGTAGAATGAGGTGGAATGGAGGAATGTGATGATGAACAAGGAAGAAGAAGAAGAACCTAGGAGGAGGAAGGAGTCTAGGAGGAGATGTCACCCTTTCTAATCCCACATATCAGTCAGTACTGTCGATCACGGGCGGCTCCTACCCACCAAACAGGTGAAGTGCCCTTATCGTCTACTGTACAGCACTTCACCTGTTTCGTTCTGTATAGTATACGATAAGGGCACTTCACCTGTTTCGTGTCGATATCATTGGATTTAATCCTCTCAAATCTTCCTAACCTGTCCCAAAATCCACACAATACGACATTCGCCTACAAACAATAGATCCTATATGTACGCTAACATCGTATGATAGACATGTGAGCTGGTCTGTCTAAGCGAAGAAGACCCTCTGGCAAGATGGAGAATGATTCCAGGTAGGTCAATATCCGTTCAAAAATAAATAATTTGGTCTTAAATTGTGAAGAACATCCTGCTCTACATTTTAAGATGAAATTTATTATTTTTGAATAAATATTGACTGAGTTATAGTCATTTTCCAATCTTGCCAGAATGTCTTCCTTCCTCGACCAAACTATAATACCCTACTATGGTCTGTCTAAGCGAAGAAGACCCTATTGCAAGACGGGAAAATGATTCCAGGTCGGTCAATATCCGTTCAAAAATAATTAATTTGGTCTTAGATTGTAAAGAACATCCTGCTCTACATTTTCAGATAAAATTTATTATTGCTGAACAAATATTGACTGAGTTGGAGTCATTTTCCAATCTTGCCAGAGGTTCTTCTTTGCTTGGACAGACCATACCTTATCTAGTCTCAAACATGTATGTGCAATAAGGGATTGGATGCATGTGATCTCGAGGGTTGTTTGTCAAACATTGAATGAAGTATTACAGGGTATGTAGGGATTTAGGGGTATATTTGTGATTTCAGGTAGGTATAGTGGTACCAAGAGATATAAAGGGTGTTTCAGGAGGAATGTGCAATACTTCTCAGGCTGATTCCTCACACCAAGTAGACAAAAAAGTTCCATGGGACCAACCCCCAAAAACGCTCTGTTATTTCGGTATAACAATGGCGAAATATTAAGATTTCTCAAGAAAGATTAATTTTTCTAATTCCTTAGAGGCTCTACTGAGGTTTTAAAATGAGCAATTCCTATGTAAAATTAGCTGAGAAATTCAATGAAACCTATCTGAGATAACTTCAACGGTTTTTGTGATAATTGAAACAATATGTTTAAAAAAAGCAAAATTGACAAAACATGAAAATTTGTGTTTAGTAGCATTTCTGCGATTTTTGATCGCCATTTTTGAGATTTGGGTAGAATTTACACAATCGCCGCCATTCAACTTTTTCTTTATAATCGGACTCTTTTCAACTTCCATTAATAAAAAATACAATTTTATGATTCCTTATCCAGTTATAACCCTTATTGTTGAATAATTGCGTTTTCTAGCATATTTTTACAATTATCTCAATAACCGTTAAAGTTACAAACTTAAAACTGGTTTCATTGCATTTCTCAGCTAATTTTACATAGGAATTGATTATTTTAGAAGCTCACTAAAGCCTCTAAAAAATTAGAAAAATAAATATATTTTGAAAAATCCCAACTTTCCGCCATTGTTATCTCAGTAACAAAGCATTTTTGGGGGTTGGTCCCATGGAACTTTTTTGTCTACTTGGTGTAAGGAATCAACCTGAGAAGTTTTGCACACTCCTCCTGAAACACCCTGTAGTGTGTAGACACAAAGGAAACATTCTGGCAAGAGGGGTGAATGCGTCCAGTTAGGTCAATATTGGTTCAAAAATTATCAATTCAATCTCGGATTGCAGTAAACATTCTGATCTACAATTTGATACCAAATTTAGAATTTTGTTACAAATATTGGCTGAGCTGGGGTCAGTTTCCCATCTTGCCAGAATGTCTTCTTTGCTTGCACAGACTATAAGCGTTCGTTTCCGTATCATCAGGGCAAGATTACTTGGACAACAGTTCGACTCCCTGAGTTGGTGTTGCTTTTTTTTCTTGTATGGGACCAACACATCCGATAAGAAAGTGTTTCCTTCTCTGTGAAGTGGATCCGACCCATTGTTGAATCACCCTGATAACATTGTGCTCCTCTTCGTCATCTTCTTCTTCTTGTTCTTGTTCTTCTTCTTCTTCTTCTTCTTCTTCTTCTTCTTCTTCTTCTTCTTCTTCTTCTTCTTCTTCTTCTTCTTCTTCTTCTTCTTATTCTTCTTATTCTTCTTCTTCTTCTTCTTCTTCTTCTTCTTCTTCTTCTTCTTCTTCTTCTTCTTCTTCTTCTTCTTCTTCTTGTTCTTCTTATTCTTCTTCTTCTTCTTCTTCTTCTTCTTCTTCTTCTTCTTCTTCTTCTTCATCTTCCTCTTCCACTTCTACTTCTTCTTCTTCTTCTTCTTCTTCTTCTTCTTCTTCTTCTTCTTCTTCTTCTTCTTCTTCTTCTTCTTCTTCTCTCTTCTACTTCTTTTCTTCTCTTTATTCTTCTTCTTCTTCTTCTTCTTCTTCTTCTTCTTCTTCTTTCCTCTTCTTCTTACTTCTCCTTCCTTCTTCTCCTTTTTCTTCTCCTTTTCCCGTATTATTCTTCTTCTTCTTCTTCTTCTTCTTGTTCTTCTTGTTCTTTCTTTCTTCTTCTTCTTCTTCTTGTTCTTCTTCTTCTTCTTCTTCTTCTTCTTCTTCTTCTTCTTCTTCTTCTTCTTCTTCTTCTTCTTCTTCTTCTTCTTCTTCTTCTTCTTCTTCTTCTTCTTCTTCTTCTTCTTCTTCTTCTTCTTCTTCTTCTTCTTCTTCTTCTTCTTCTTCTCTTCTTCTCCTCATTTCTACTTCTTTTCCTCTTTTTCTTCCTCTCTTTCTTCTCCATCTTCTTTTTCCTCTTCTTCTTCTCCTTCCTCTTCTTCTTCTCCTTCCACTTCTTCTTCTTCTTCTTCTTCTTCTTCTTCATCTTCTTCCTTTTTTTCTCCTTTCCGTATTATTCTTCTCCTCATCTTTTTCTTCTCTTTCTTTTTCTTGTTTTGTTCTTGTTCTTGTTCTTGTTCTTTCTTCTTCTTCTTCTTCTTCTTCTTCTTCTTCTTCTTCTTCTTCTTCTTCTCTTCTTCTTCTTCTTCTTCTTCTTCTTCTTCTTCTTCTTCTTCTTCTTCTTCTTCTTCTCTTCTTCTTCTTCTTCTTCTTCTTCTTCTTCTTCTTCTTCTTCTTCTTCTTCTTCTTTTTCTTCTTCTTCTCCTTCCACTTCTTCTTATCCTCCTTCCACTTCTTCTTCTTCTTCTTCTTCTTTTTCTTCTTCTTCTTCTTCTTCTTCTTCTCCTCCTCATTCTCATTCTATTCCTTCTCCTTCTCTACTTCGTCTCTCATTCCTACTGTAGTACTTTTGGGTCGGATTGTCTTGGTCTCGCCTGTTGTTTCTTCATCTTTTTTCTGCACTCTCTCACTCTCTTTATCTCGTTCTTCCTCTTACTGTCTCTTTCTGTCTCTCATTCTCTTTTGTTATTCATCTTCAACTGTGTTACTCGATTTAGTAATTCCATTTCAGTATTCATTCTATTTCCTATTAATTGAATTGATTTGTAGCATCTGTACTGAAATGTAGCGGTGCGAAGTGTAGGAGAGGGCCGGCTGCGCCCTAACTTCGCCCTCCCAGGACATATAATAAAGGCAGCCGTCCCATTCTACTCTATTCTCTCACTCTCAATCACTCTCTCTCAATCTTATCCAATCCCACTCTTTCTTATTCTCTTTCTCTTTCTGATCTATCTCGCTCCTTTGATTTATATCATGACTCTGGAACCAATCATTTTTCCGTGTTTTTCCCGATTGGTAGCTTGGGGAGAAATTTATCAACTGGAACTAATTTGAAGGCTGAGAGGGAAAGTTCAAAGAGCGGTGGGAAATTTTGTAACTGGAAAGGGGAAAATCAGTCTCGAAATTTTCTATTATATGTAGTACAATTTTTCGTCCCATCTTTCCTTCCACTATTGTATCTTCTTGAATGATACGACAAAAAATTGTACAATAGAAGATAAATTATTATAATTATTGTATCGTTCTGTGTATCTTTTTTATTCATTCATCTGATTACAATAATACAATGAATATCTTTAGCTTTGCCAATATTGGTTCAACTTCGTTATAACTACAACTAGCCGGCAGGCTCGCTTCGCTCGCCTTCTCCGCCTAGCAAGGGGGCTCCGCCCCCTGGACCCCCGACATTATAGGCAGTGTGAGTGAGTCAAACAGGCTCGCTTCGCTCGCCTGCAAACTCTGTTCGGAAGGGATTCAAAATCTATTGAGCACAGTATTTCCACTCCTAATATGGACCTGTTTACCTAATTTCAACATTTTCTGCCAATTTGTTCTAGAAAAACTCAGAAAATTCCAAAAAATAGTAAAACGCTAATATTAAGCGTAGCCTTGGGAAGTATATCGGACATAGTTTGAGACTTGATTCAATATCTTCCAAATTAATTCATCTAAAATCTCGCTGAACCATTGAATTTACAGTAAGCATTGGTCATATCAAGGCGGAAGATATGCACCCGCAATACATCTACAATTAAAAAAACTGATAACTGGCGTAATCTTGAACGGAATTCAAAAATATTTCAACACAACATTTCTAGACCTTATCTGAACCTGCCTACCAAATATCAACATTTTCTACTGATTGGTTCTCGAAAAAAATTAGAAAACGCCGAAAAATCGTAGGAGAACTTAAATATTTGGCGTATCCTTGAAAAGTTCCTAAAATCCGTTCTTAGCGCGCGTCTAAACGTCCAACTGAACATGCCTGCCAAAATTGAACGCATTCGGTTCAGTGGATTTTTAGTTCCTGTGATGAATGAATGAATGAATCAGTCAGTCAGTGCCATTTTGCTTTTATAGATATAGATAAATACTATAACTCTACATATTTGAATAAAGAACTTTAAAACTTAGGGCTGTTTAAAATAATTGAAAAATAAATAAAAATCAAACACCCTTTTTTCGAAAACTTTTTCGAAACTTTTCGAAAATAGAACTATTTTTATCCACATTGAGAATGGGCTTAGCTCCCGAAACATGTATGTGTGTTTATATAATTTTAAAGTTTTCGAAAAAAGGGTGTTTGATTTTCATTTATTTTTCTCTACATATTTATTTTTTTATTTATACATTAACGAAATCATAATACGATATGATTGAAACTCATACAAAGTCCAAATCGTTTCTTCTCCCACATTTTGAATAGTAAATATTATTGAAAAAATATATTAGAGAAAGGTTGGGCTGATAATACTTTAACCCATCTATATCTATAAAAGCGAAATGGCACTGAATGACTGATTCATTCATTACCAGAACCAAAAATCCACTGAACAGAATGCGTTCAAATTTGTCAGGTATGTTTGGTTGGACATTAGAACGCGCGCTAATAAAGGATTTTCGAATTTTTCAAGGATACGTCCAATATTAGATATTTTCTGTAGTTTTTTTTATTTTTCTCAATTTTTTTCGAGAACCAATCGGTAGAAAATGTTGATATTCAGTGGGAAAGTTCCGATAAGGTCTAGAAATCTTGTACTAGAATATTTTTGAAATCCGTTCAAGATTACGCCAGTTATCAGTTTTTTCAAAATTGTAGATGTATTGCGGGTTGCATATCTTCCATGTTGATACTACCAATCCTTACTGTAAATTCAATGGTTCAGCGAGATTATAGATGAACTAATTTGAGAGATATTGAATGAAGTTTCAAACTATGTATGATATACTTCCCAAGGTTACGTTTATTAGCGTTTTACTATTTTTCGGAAATTTGTAAGGTTTTCTAAATTTTTTCGAGAACCAATTGGTAGAAAATGTTGAAATGGAATGTTGGTAAACAGGTCCAGATTAGGTCTAAAAGTGCTGTGTTCAATGACCTTCGAGTCTCCTCTGAATAACTCTTTGAGTAGTTGTGAAATTGATAAGGTTTTCCTCTGAATAAGGTTTTCCAATGTTTGGAATCTGCACTTTTGTTTATTTCACGGAAACTACTGAACTAAATACGTACAAATCATATACCCAGGTTGAGCTGGGGAATTGAACAATAAAATAATAGAACAAATTGCAGGCGAGCGAAGCGAGCGTGTTTGTCTCAGCTGACACTGACAGAGGTTTTGCAGGCGAGCGAAGCTAGCCTGTTTGACACACTGACACTGCTGATAATGTCGGGGGTCCAGGGGACTGAGCACCCTGGCTAAGCGGAAGGCGAGCGAAGCGAGTCTGCCGGCTAGTTATGTATATTTATAAAAATTTAATGATATCAACTTCAACTCCTGGTCGTTATAGAGGCTAAGCTATATAATGTATGCTGTATATAGGGCCTATACCATCTCAAACTCGGCAGGCCTTCAACAAAATGAATTATTCACTTTCGCATGTCATTTGCATTCCACTTTACGCTCTTCTCTCTCCTATCCCTTCTCCTTCTTCTTCTATTCGTTCTCATTCTCCTTCTCCTCCTTCTTCTCCACCTCATCATCATCATCATCATCATCATCCTCCCCATCATCTCCCTCCACTTCCTCCTTCTTCCCCATTACTTCTTCTTCTTCTTTCTTCTTCTTCTCACGATTCTTCTTTTTCCTCTTCTCCTTCTTCTTATTCTCCTCCTTCTTCTTATTCTCCTCCTTCTTCTTCTTCTTCTTCTTCTTCTTCTCCATCTTCCCCATTACTCCTTCTTCTTCTTTCTTCTTCTCACCGTTCTTCTTTTTCTTTTTCTCCTCCTCCTCCTCCTCCTTCTTCTTCTTCTTCTTATTCTTCTTCTTCTTCTTGATCCCCGTCATCTTTATCATGATGATGCCAACACACCTGGGAGTTCTTGAGTGACACATACTAAAGTTGTCATGTCAGTTTCTACCGTCAAAATCTATTTGAATTCTAATCGCTGTTTCTACTTCTTCTTCTTCTTCTTCTTCTTCTTCTTCTTCTTCTTCTTCTTCTTCTTCTTCTTCTTCTTCTTCTTCTTCTTCTTCTTCTTCTTCTTCTTCTTCTTCTTCTTCTTCTTCTTCTTCTCTTTCTCTTTGTCATTCTCTTCTACTTCTTCTTCCGTCTTCTCCTTTCGTTCTTTTCTTCTTTTTCTTCTAGTCTTCTTCCCCTTCTTCTTCTTCTTCTTCTTCCTTCTTTCTTCTTCTTCTTTCTTCTTCTTCTTCTTCTTCTTCCGTCTTCTCTATTTTTCTCTTCTTCTTCTTCTTCTTCTTCCGTCTTCTCCTTCTTTCTTCTTCTAGTCTTCTTCTTTCTTCTTCTCTTCTTCTTCTTCTTCTTCTTCTTCTTCTTCTTCTTCTCTTCTTCTTCTTCTCTTCTTCTTCTTCTTCTTCTTCCTCTTCTTCTTCTTCTTCTTCTTCTCCTTCTTCTCTCTTTCTCTTCTTCTTCTTCTTTCTTCTTCTCTTCTTCTTCTTCTCTTCTCTTCTTCCTCTTCTTCTTCTTCTGCTTTTTCTTCTCCCTCTTCTTCCTCTTCTTCTTCTTCTTTTTTCTCTTCTTCTTCTTCTTTTTCAATGTTTGTCTTCCTCTTGTCTTATCTTACTCCATTGTTATTCATGTTATTCCTTTGAATGACAGATCCAACAATTTAACAACGCTTTTTGTAAAGCGTATTTGGAACTTATTTACACTAGTTTTGTGAAAATGCATCTCTGTTCAATTCAGCCTAAAAGATGGGATGTTGTAGCTCCACCTTGAATACTCCTCGCAACGCTATTGGTCGTCGCCAGCTCAACCCCACCCGCACGTAGCCACGCCCCCACCAATCACAGACGAGCTGGGCGGAACGAGAATTGGCTCGTAATAGTTCCCAAGTTTGCCAATAGATGGGGCTGGTTACGTATCTCGTTCATCAAACAACATTGCGATCATTATATAGTCTGTCCAAGCAACGAAGACATTCTGGTAAGATGTAAAAATGACTCAAGCTGGGTCATTATCGGTTCAAAATTTATACACTGGTATTAAATCGTAGAAAACAATCTGATCTACAATTTCAAAACAAATTTATAAGTTTTGAACCAATATTGAACGAGCTGTAATTTCTCCATCTTGACAGAATGTCTTCTTTGCTTGGACAGATAATACCTTCAGAGACTTTATAACCACAGTGAGATTATTGAGAGTCACAAAATTATTATTGGTTATGACTAATGTTTATTAAAGTTGAATATGCCATAGTTTTGTCTACTCTAATCAATTTGGCATTGATCTCAAACGATTATCTTCGTATATTTCACTGGCGGCGAAAC